>JAIXND010000754.1:68202606-68445955 GCA_023646645.1 Varanus salvator macromaculatus | reverse complement strand
GAGAGAGAGAGAGAGAGAGAGAGAGAGAGAGAGAGAGAGAGAGAGAGGCATTTCTGATGAAGATTGACTTTTATTTTATTTCCTAAACACCCTGTAGGAAGTAGGCATTATTCAGTGCAGACGTGTTCCTTTGATTTTTTGAACTTGCTGCTAGAGTTGATGCTTTGGTTACTTGACTGGATATTTATATGGGACGATTCAGCAAAGCACATAGTTAGACCTGTGTGTGCAGCTGGCAACAGACTTATTTTTCCAAAGAGCACCCCCTACACAACTCTGTTGTGTCACGAGCAAAGTCTTGAAACTTGGAAAAAATTTCAAAGCAGCTCATCAGATGGAGGGGTAGGTTGCAGTTCAGCTGTTTAGAAAATAAAAAAGGAATGCAAACTCTGGCCAAGCAAAGGTAAGATGACATTTAGGCAAACAGGAAAGAGTTTTGAGAAATGTATTCCCCAATCAGTGGACAACTAAACCATGCTGTCCAAACACAGTTATAAGCCACTTTATACTATGTAAACTGCTTTAAGGACTTTTTGTTCAGACTTTTATATGGTACACAGATATTATTCTAAATCAGCTGACAAAAACATCAAGGCCTCCAATAAAAGTTTGTTTAAGGACATCAGAAACAGTGCTCAAAAAGAGGAAAGAGGAATTGGACAGAAGAAGCTGGATGAATTTTTTCCATTTGCCTTCTCTACTAAAGTTGAACTGCCTCCTTGGATGGCTTTAAAAGGGGATTGGGAATTTCCTGGAGGATAGGACTATATAGCCATATACTGGATCATTGAGCCTCAGGCTTGCAGGACAAATCTGATTCTCTTGCATCCCAAGTTTCCCTAGATGGTCACAGCCCGTTTCTCTTGCTCTACCATTTTCCCTATACCATGACCATTTGGTTTCCAGTCCTTTGTCCAGTTTGCTCCCATTCAACAAGGCTGAAATTCCACTCCTGAGACTTAGTCACTGGCAGTAAGAGCTTTCAACTTCGAAATGGTAGTATTTTTGGCTTGCCCTTTTTGCCTTGCAGGGCTGTGGCCACAGAGAGGTTCTCTGAAGTGAAATTCAGCCTTTGGCCTGAATGTGGTTCTGCGCCACTCCAAATACAGAGGCGTTGCATGCTGCTTGCTGGGGAACATGAGCAGGAGGGTGCTGTTGCACGCATGGCCTATTTCTGATAGGTCAGAAATGTCATACCATATGACATTATGATGTGTCATAATGTCACAGGGAAGTGGCAGGAACACAAGGCTCCCCCTCCCCTCCAAAGGAAGGATGAGGTTAGCTATGGAGGCTCATGGAGACAGGCATTTGCCAGCACAGAGAGTGCATGGAGTACATGCAGGGTTCGGGTCACACTAACCCCTGGAAAGATGGGGCAGAGCTGGGTTTTCAGATGCACTTTATAAGAAACTTAATGTAGTCCCCTTTCCTATGGAGTATTTCCATAGAAAAAGCTGTTGATTACGGAGGGGAGGCATTTCAGCCTTTCAGACTGGGTGGCAGAAGGGATGGCAAAAAGCTGGGAAGCACCAAATGGTGGGCAGTCAGGAGAAGAAAGGGGGCAAGATAAGGGGAAGGGGGCATGGCCATCAGAGGATGCCTATAGAGCTGGACTGGGGCCCAGGACCTTCAGATGCAGCCTGCAGGCCTCAGGTTCCTATTGCTGCTCTCTGTGGAAGTCCAGCATCCTGCTTCCCACAGAGCCCAGTCAGATCCTTCTTGGAAGTCTGAACCTCTTCTCCTAACATGTCATAACCAGGGGTTTGGGCAGCCTCCAAAGCTGAAGGCTCCATGTAGTCATGATGACGAACCACCAATGGCCAACTGGCAAGTGGTTGGAGAGAAAATAATGCACAATAGTCGCTCTAGTAATCTCAGCTACACGCAAAGCAGCTTCTGTTGGGCTCTGTAATGCTCAAGAAGTAACTGGGATCTTGGATGACTGGGCTATTTAGCGATCAAGTACTTAAAAGCCAGCTTGTCTTGACTAGGCTCTGCACTAATCTCTTTTGGTTTCACTTGATTTATTTTTATGATAGACATGATTAAGAAAGGAGTGGTGTAGTTTTATTGAGTTATGTAATGCTGCATTATTGTCTGCCTTTCCATTCTCCGTATGAAACACAAAAGGTTCCAGTTAGATTAGTTGCTCTTAACTGGCACTTTAAGGTCAACCAGGAAGAGGATGGGAATATTATAGCTGAGTTTCTATTCATGCTGTAACTCAGATGTGGAGGGAATTGCTGAAAAGGAAAAAAGGGCTTCAGTTTCAGGCCAATAACTGCAGCAGGAAGCAGCCATCAACCTGAAAAAAAACATGGAGTTCATTTGGACATGTCCTGTCCTTGAAAATTGAGAACCACATACAGACATTTTCTTTTATTCTGGTGTGACATTTTACTATAGCACCTTTGGGAAACACAAGAGCAAATACATTTGAAAAAGAAGTGTTCCATGTGAGCTTAGTTTTCCTGAATTATGTGTGGTCTGAATCCAAAGCAACCCTTTTGGCTTGAAATGGAGAATAAATTCATTTTGTAATTTCACACTTTCAAATCCCTATGAAAACTATAGCTCAGTTATCCTTCAACATTTGGACTTCTTCACATGTTGCAATAAAGTTTTCTAATTTAATGTGTATAAATGTGTGCATATTAGGGAAAATAAAATCAAAATGAAGTATAATAAGGCTTAACATTTGTTTATTAGGCAAAATGCATACAAAATGCATGCATTAGGGAAAACATGCACAAGAATACTTACAAAGGTTCAGCTGAACTTTAAAAAAATAATCTCAGAATTTAGAATGAACTGAATTTGGGACTGTAAAAATGAGAAACTGGGAGAAACCAAATTTTGTTTACCCCTAGTTTTGGCCTAAGTGGAGTCCCATGATTGTGTCTAGTAAGGGTGGAATCAGACGCCCTTTTTAACCTAACCTGGAGTATAATCCTCCTGGTTTCTCTGTTGCAAAGTTCAAATCCAATTTCTTCAGGGTTCTGATAGAGACCACAGCACTTTCTGAAAGTGGTGGTCCTCATGCCTGTGGCCTGATGGGAGTTGTAGTTCAATACATCTGGGGGCCACAAGCTGAAGGAAGGTTCCCTTAGCCCTGTTTGGGTGTTCTCATCCTCTGGATGATTCTGACTGCATGGGAGGGGATACGCTAGCTTCACCCCCTCCCTCACCATCCTTGTTGCTTTCCCTGTTCCAAGTGGAGGGCAAATGTCTACAGCTTATTCTACTCGGGTTTCAGATCCTGCAGGGAGTCTCCACAAGCACAGCTTGCTTCCTGCTGGAATCGCTTGTCCTCCAGCTCAGCAAGGGTGATGGGACCAACAACAAAGGGGTGGAGCCGGCATGCTGATCCCTTTGCTATCACACAGGGAAGTAAAACATCCACCCAGGGCTTTAGGGACACTTATGGTATTTATTAATTTATTCTATTGAGGTAATCATGGTGGAATGAAAACACGAAAGTCCCACCCAGCAAAGAAACAGCAATGAAAGAGCAGTCATATCTTTAAATCAGATTTGCAGCACATTAACGTTGAGTACCCGCAAAGCATCTTATAAGCTGCTCTTCTAGGAATGGTGTCATGAGTTCATCCTGCAGGCACTCATTCGGGTGGGCCCCATAGCTTTGTCCCCAGTTCTGAAGCAAATCCTAGCAAACGAGGCAGCAGTCTGGTTCATATCAAAAGCCAGTTCTTACATTCTTCCTCTTGCAACCCTATTGGTCTTTATCGCCCATTCAAAACCACACCCAAGAAAAAGGAAAACCCACTTTGCATTACAGCAGGTTATACACAAGAATGTAAGCACACGGTGATGCAGAGAAAAATGCTTTCCCCCAGTGATGCTAAAGAGTGCAGCCAAGCTGAGAGAGAACAGGGAGTGCTGGATGGGCTGGCACAGGCTGTTGGCATCCCTGCTAACAAAGTGTCTGCACTCCGTCCTGTGCTGTGTCCCGGCTTGACGACACCACGTTCAAGAAACTCCTGCAGGCAGCCACCCCCACTGTTCCTCAGAAAGCGAGCAGGATGTCTCATGGGATGCTGCTCCAGTTCCAGTTTTTGTTGGGTACCGCAAGAAAACAAGCCCCTGTCTGGAATGCCAGAGACCCAGGGATGGAATAAAATTCTCTTGCATGTCCATGTTAATGGAGGTAATTCTTAAAATACTCTGATGCTCCAGTGCTGCTTAGCACGTTAAAGGACACAGCCAACACTCTGAATTTAAGCTGGAGACAACTTGTTATCATCTGTGAAGAAGGAATGAAAAAATGGACCAGGTCAGCCAACTCCAGACTGCTGCTGGCAGCCACCTTCTGAACCAATGGGAGCACACAGGCTGTCTTCAAGGGCAGCCTCACATAGATCGCCTCACAATAAGCTGAGCTTGACATGAGTGGTTGGTGAATGACTTGGAGCAGGTCCTCCTTCTCCTGCAGAGGCTGCAACCTGAATCACAAGGCAAACCTGACAGTGTATAGAATTTCAGAAAAGAGGGATTTGCACAATTCAGCTGATTCTGCACATGCCAAACAGGAACCACCTGATGATTGGGTACTACTTGGCACAAATTTCATGAGAATGAAGAGAAATCTACAAATTGTGCTCCATCCTACAGATGCAAGTCTGCCAGCTGTTTTAACTGGCATCATGGTGAGTCAGTGCTGGCACAAGCATTAGGGTTGGGGTAAGCTTCAAGCTGGTGTGAAGGTTAAATAAACCTGCACATCTGTGCATATCCAGGGCCCTAAAAGTAGCATAGACTGAGAAATCCAGTCAAGCAAGTCAGCAAAAACACTTTGCACATGACAGGATGTATAGGGATTATACCAGGTGATAGAGTTCAGGTTAGGGTTAGAGACAGAAACACCTGAGTCTCTGTGCATGTCCAGGGACCTGAAAATAGCCTAGAGTGGGCAAGCAAAGTGAGCAGCCAACAAGAACACCTGATGTGTTGCCCTTGCTTCTGTTGTCTGAATGTTTAATGATGATACCTGGGTGGTAGCATGGAGGTTAAGCTTCACATTAGGGTCAGGATTAGGAAAACATGATCCCTCTGAATGTCCATTGGCCTTTAAAGGCCATCGATCAGGGCAGCCCATTGAGCAATCAACAATAATCCGCAGATGCTATCTTTGTACAAGTTGACTGAATGTATAGGGTTACACCTGCATGTGGGGATGGGGGATAGGCATCAGGTTAGGGTGAGGAAAACTGAGGTCCCTGTGCATGGCCAGGGGTGTGAAAATAGGCTAGAGAGGGCAAGCAAAGTGCACAGTTCTCGGGAACACGCGGCATGCTGCCTGTGTCCATACTTTTGGAAAGTGGAATGATCACACCTGGGTGTTCTGGTAGGTTAAGTTTCTGGTGGGCTAAGGTATGTTAGGGTTCCAGCTGGCATTAGGGAACCCTGAAACCCTGTGCATGCACAAAGCCTTGGAAATCCCCTCCATTGGGTAGAAAGAGGGAGCATGAGTGATGAGAACATCCCAAGTGCTGCTTTTGTGCATCTGTCCATATGTAAACCTGTTCGTCAGGGAAAGGGTTAAACTTTTGCACAAGACCCTGGAACTAGCCTAATACGGGCAAATAAATGGAAGAGAGCAACACTAATAGTTGCTTTTGCATATGTTGTCTGAATGGCTAGATAGCATCCCTGCGTGTTTGAGCAGATGTGAACTTCAGCTTAGAATTAGACAAGTCCAGGTCCCTGTGGATGTCCAAAGCCACTGAGCTAGTTTCAATTGTCCAAAAATTATGAGCCATGAAAAGAACACCCTGAATGTTCCCTGCTTTCATGTTGCCGGAATGCATCCAAATTATACCTGGGTGTTAGGGTTGGGGTTACATTCCAGTTGAGAGTTACTCTAAGGAAATCATCTGCCCCAGTGCATGTGCAAAGGTTTGAAGGTATCCTCAGATGGTCAAATGGGGTGAGAGGTCAACAAGAACACAGTGCGAATGTTGCCTTGTTGCATGCTGTCTGAACAAGTAGGGGGTATACCCTGCTGTTGGAGTTAAGCTTCAGTCAAGGTACCAAACAAGGATATCTTTCTCATTTGGCCTCAATGGATTTTGTTCTTTCTTCAGAATCAATAATGTGAAGTGAGCTGTGCTATTTTTCCTTTTTTTTTCCTTTTTCTTTTTCACAGACCTCTGTACCTAAGACAGACCACTATTTGTGCACATTTTTCAAAATACCACTGGTATTTGTGCAAATAAGTATTCAAGAAGCACACAGCTTTATCATGGTTTGAACAGAATCAGTTGATTCGCGTTAAATCCTAATTTGCAGAAATTGCAATTTGTGCAGATTGGCTGATTCTGCACGATTCACACCAGAGTTGCTTCGTTTTCAGGTGTCTATTTGTCCAAATTTCACGATTATTTAAAAGAAGTGTGCAAATTGCAGTATCTCATAGTGATGGAAGCCCATGAGCTGTCTCAGTTTCCAGCACAGAGAGTCCCTGCCAGCACATGGATAAAGGACTGGAATCTGAGCAGGACGATTTTTGCTCACCTCCAAATTTCTGACATAGCACCAGTGTGCAATATCAGGTAGGATGCCATGTTGTTGGAGTGATGAAAATGCTGAATGATTTGGGCAAAAATATTGTGTTAGGGTGCCATTCAGTGAGAATGTGTATATGCTGATGAACTCAGAGGATTACAGGCACCCAGTGGCAGGTGGAAAGGCCAGGTTGCTGCCATATTCTCCAAAATTTTCAGATGGCTGATTTGGGCTGTCTAAATAGTTTTCCTTTCCCTGCAAGGAGGAACAGCCAAGGATCAACAGGTTAATACCAGGATATGCTCTAGGAGTAGGAAGCATGGCATTGTAGTGGTTCTGCTCCTTCTTGACCAGCCAATTCCAGAAGGTGATGAGGGGGATTATTGCTCTGTGCCATTGTAGTTATGCGATGAGGTACTGCAGGGTTCTACTTTACCCCCTATGCTATTTAACATCTACATGAAACTGCTGGGGTAGGATATGCAGAGGTATGGGCTGAGATGTTCTCAAGATGTTGCTGACACTCAGCTCTACCTCTCTCTCTCATCCAACCCAGGTAAGGCAGTGGCCACTCTGACTCAGTGTCTGAGCTCTGGGTGAAGGCCAACGAACTGAGACTCAATCCAGACAAGACAGAGGTGCTGTTAATGGGTGGTTCATCTGTCCATTTTGGTGATATTCGACCTGTTCTGGATGGGGTTGCACTCCCCCTAAATGACAAGTCTTGTTATTTGGGGTGCTTCAGGAGCCCCTTCCAAAGGAATTGACGAGTGTAACTACCAGGATGAGGGCCTTTTTGATGGTGGCACCCAGTTCTGGAATTGCCTTTCCAAAGAGGTGTGCCTGGTGCCTGCTTTGAATTCTTTTCAGTGCCAGGTGAAGACCATTTTTTTCTCCCAGCATTTTAACAACTTAATTTTTAAACTTCACTTTTTAATTTTTCATTTTACATTGTGACTGAACAAACAAAATCAAAACGCTGATGCTTCTGCACTGATTCAATTGTAATTGTGGTTTTCCTGTTTTAAATCATTTTTTCTTGTATGTGCATGTGCTTTAAACCTTTTTTAACTCTTTTTAACCACCCAGAGACCCTTGGCTATTGGACAGTATAAAAATGAAATGAACGAACAAATAAATTACTGTGAATTTCTCCACCATTCCCTGCCTCCCAAAATGTTCCTCTCCAGTTCTGAAGCTGGTCTTCCATCTTTGGCAGAGCAACCAGTACATGAAGGAGCACATAGGTGCTCTCCCCCCCCCGCTCTCTGTGCACACATGTACTTCAAGGTCAGAGATCCAGTTCAAACCTCAGAAGGTATTTCTATGGTTAGAGTTGGCACTTGGACCTATCCTATGGCCCCAAAGAAAATATTGGGAGGTTGTAGGGTTGCACCCTAAATAAAGTAACTGAATTAAATAGATCCATCCATCCCTAATCACATTCTATATTCTATATTAATCAACTACTTGTTGCTTGTTAATTTTAATTTGGGGGAGGGGTATTCATTATGCCTTAATTCTGCTTCATTATTCTACTGGCTCGGTAACTTGTAATTGCCTAACTCTTGTCAGCTGAATAGATGCAAAGGAAAGAAAGAGTCTCATTTATCTTCCTTTGCTTTGCTCTTAGTTTACTTCCTTAATGAGGTTAAAATTAGTTTGAGCTGACTTCTACTTTGTCTAATTTGCCTATTTGCTCATTTGTTCACTCCAGCTTGATAAACAAGGGGACACCATTAATTAAACAAGTTCGAAACAAATCAATCAAAAAGGTGCATCTTAACTTCATTAAAACAAACAATGAAATGTAAATGAAGCTGCCTTCCCTGAGAACATTTGTAAGAGAGCATATTCATTCTTGAAAGAAAACTAATCTCTAAAGATTATATGCATATTCCACCCCTCCTCTTCTTAAGTTCAAGCACTAATGCAACTTGTAGTTGCTCTTTCACAAATGATCATGAGGATGGAAGGGGATCAAAGAGAATTGTGCGCATTTCCACCCATATAGTCCTGCACTTGCCATTGGATATGTAAATATAAAGTTCAAGCAGTAGAGCTCACCCCAGTTCTGCTCTGGAAGAAATGATAATGTGCATCTGAGCTTGAACAGAGTGCATGTTCCTCATCACGGAGTAACATCCACCAGATTATGTGCAACTGCGACTAAGAGGTTGGCCTTAACACTTGAACAAGAGTGAAGACCGAAAAATGTTTAGCAGCATTGCAGCTTTATTCTAAACTTTGATCAGCATGGAGATGCAATCATTGACAATTTCCTCTATTAATCTTCTGCCTGCCAGAGGAACCCTGCCAGAAAACTGGATAACGACAAGCCATTCAAGGACTCAAAGAAGCCAAACTCAAGATATTTCTTGCTTATTAGAGTTTGGTGGACAAGACTGAATGAAAGATGTCAAGTCCAGCAAAGCGTGGCTCTTAGGGAGTCTAGGTCAGAACAATGATCTCTTAACTCTTCCAATTCATATTTTTTTATTTGGTACCTTGTGAATATGGTCTGAAAGGGCCCCAAAGTTTAGATGGATGCAAATACAGATTGGAGGAAAGCTCTTCAAAATAAAGCATCTGTTATGCGTTAGTAGGCTTATGTCCTTACAGAAAGGAGGTGGGTTATAATAGAATAAACTATCTATAAAGATCATGCATGGAATTCCTTGTTTCTCTCCCCATCTGCAAATGACCCAAGCTGACACCTGCCATGCTTTAACAAGGTACAGCACCTTCTGCCCACAGAAACCTACTGTATTTAGGCATTCAGGACCTGTGCAGAATCAACACAGGAGAGGAATTGCTCAACTCTGCCAGTGCTCTCATATTTCAGTCACTCTGCACTTGCGCAGGACAATGGGCTGAAGAGGAAAGTCTCTTATATCCACAGAGCATCTCTTTGAGATCTAGGATGCTGATTCTCCAGGTCCTGCTTTTACATGGAGATCCTCCACAAGTGCGCAAGGCTCTCCTCCTCGAAGATTTGCTCTGGCCATGAGTACAGTGGCTGAGCAGGGGTGGAGGGGACCGGTGTTAAGCACTCCCTCTCTTCATATGTTGATGTTAGCGGGTCCTGAATGCCTACACAGGGCTAGATTCTTATCCCCAGTTCTTCACAGCCCACAGAGTTGCCAGATCAGGCCATGTGGTAAAGGAGCAAAAGATGTAATTTCTAACAGTAGTCTTCCTGGTAAGTCTACAAGCAGTGAACGAAAGCAGGAAAACATCTTCCCGATATTGCTTGTGTTTAGCATCTGGGAACATGAGCTGAATTTAGCACTCCCAGCGAATTCCCAAATCGGGTTCATGGAATGATCCAGAATGGTCCTGCTCTGGGGCTTTAGGAAAGCAGGCTTGATGGCTGAAAGACAACATGAATGCTGACATCTGCTGAGCCCAAACCTGCCCCCGTGGGCCTCATTCTGGTGAGGGCGAAGACTCAGCCTTGGTGGGGAGGGGGGCTTTGGTTACCCTTAGAGATTTTCTCCAATTCTCTCATGGGTTCCAGCAGCAAGTTGCTGTTTTCATTCTATAAACATAGTACCCACAGCATAATCACATTTTTTAAAAAGATCGCCACCTTTTCTTTATTGGCCCAGTTCCTGCGTCTTTAACCAAACAGAGCAACAAGGGTAAATTTGATCCCTGGTTTTTAGGGAGGGACAAATCAGTCTATTGAAGGTCCTTGTCAGTTCAGCATGTGATCATAAAGACATTCCAACCTTTCCTGCATCAATCTGCTTGCTTTAAAAAAAATAACACACATGCACAAATGTACATTATTTTTGTCTGCATTGTAACCTGAACTAGTATACACATCTTTTTGTACTCATTTTAGCTTAAAATATGCATTTGGTGCATTTTGTGAACCAAGAACTGAATCACAAATTCTGGAGAAGTGCAAAAGCCCAATGGAGGGCCTTATTGTGACCCATGAACTGATTTGGAAAATATGAGCCAGGTTAAAGATACAGTCCAAATGAAATCCTCATGCATCCATACTGGTTGCCCCTGGTTTCTAAATCCAAGTGGAGGTATGGAAACAGTGTCTTTAAGGAAGTGAAGGCTGCACAGTTCCATAAAATAAGATTTGGCCTTCTCCCAATTGCATGCCACTGCAGCTTGGAGATGGTTCAGGGAGAACAGGTCTAGGGTCAGATACTGCCCATAGCTTTGCTTCCTCAAGGCAGTTTCTCAGATCAGATGCCCCCAGCCCCCCGCCCATGCCAGTTGTATTTTTCTGCAACTTCTGCAAGGAAAGAATGTGATTGGAGGCTGAATGGCTGGATGCTCCTTGAGCAAAAAAGAACAGACCAGGGGATCTTGCAGGACATACTCCCAGGAGACAGTGCTGCCTGAGTTCTGGTGAACCCCTTTCATGATAAAAGCCCCCACCCCTTTCTTTGTACACGTCTGTGCAAAAGACTGTCACTGGAATGGGGCATTGTGCTTGAGAATGGCTTGTGTGAAACAGACCTCTGGGCTGGATGCCATGTTAAGGAATAACGTAGGGTGACATGGCTATCACAGTTCTGTTCTCCCAGAATGGGTTTTTGTTTTGTTTTTTTTGAGTGGCAAGGGACAGCAGAGATGTGAAAACTCAAGTTCCTCCTTATCCAGGTTTCTTTTATTGAAGAAGGAAAGGAGAACAAGGAAAATCAGCCCCATAACTAAGTATGGAATTTTTTTCATGCCATTTATCTCCATATCATGAAAAGCCTCTTCTGTCCAACCTCTGTGGGGAAAGCTACCCTTGTGAACTTTTCATTCTTTCATTCAGTGTTCTTCCTTTCCACTCCTGGGCCACCCGAAGGGTCTCTTTGAGCTAAACCTTCCATTACCTTGTTGTTTTCCATTTTGTTTTCGACAGGTTAGCCAGAATCTGAGGAGTGGGGCCAGTAGGAGAAGTCAAAGCTGTCCTTGCTTTCCCTCCGCTGCTGATGACTTGCCTAGAACTCTAGTAATCTAGCTGGTCAGTCACATCAATCTACAATTAGGGCCCAAGTGATGAAAACACAAGGTACTTACGCTAGTGGGGTACAAGAGTGGCAGAGGAAGCAACAGGAGTGGAATTAGGATCACCAGCAGCAAGTTTCTGGCCCGGAGAAGCTCCCTGACCATGGTCATCCTGCTGCACCAGCTTTTACCTCCTTGAAGTCCCAGAGGGTATTCCCAGATGGGCTCCAGATGGGCCAGTGATGTCGTCCTTCCACTGAAGAGTCTTTGTTGCTTTGCTTCTTTAAGAAAACCTTATCAGTGCATCAGAGGATCTACACTTTTTATGTTGGGCTGACTAGCACATCCTCTTGGCCATCACACGGTAAGCACCTGAGGAACATAATGCTCTTCTGTTTAGTCATGAGCAGCAAAATCACCCGGCTGCCTCCATGGTGCCAGCTGTCTTGACTCCTTGCATCATGGTGTTGTGTGTGTGTGTCAATCAATCACACAGGCAGGAGCCCAAGAATAGCATCTTCAGTTTCCCTTCTTTCGGTCGCCCACTTTCAGGTATGTCCCAATTTAGAGTACGTATCCAGTTAGCACAAATTCAACCAGTGAAGAAAATTCACAGCGACTGAAAAGTGTTTCCTCCCCCTTTGTCCCTTATTTGCTTTGCATTCTTTCCTGTAATGTTTCCTAACTGAGCTTAGAGATTAGCTTTCCCTTACTTTTTCTTCTCACTCGCTCTGCTAGAAATTCACAGGGCAGCAATTCTTCCAAAGATTACCTTGCATCTCAAGATAAAAACTTGAGGGAATGTCTCGGCCTACTCCAAGCTCACCAATAAGAGTGGTGGAAAGGAGCAGAGTCTCCACCCATGAGCCCAAAGCCAAAGAGGATGATTGACAACTAAATGTTCTTCCACAGGACTTGCAGCTCCCCACTCCAATCCCACCCCCACCCCCTGCCACCCTCCACCTCCAGCTGCTGGACCGTGTGACTGTTTCACAGCCAAGGAACGGCTGTGAAAATATGGATCCCCATTGACACCATGGAATGGTTCTCCCTTGAGGTCACATTTCTCCTTCTGTCCACTCCCATTGCCTTGTTTCTGAAGAATGCACACATCTGTGGCAATTATGTTTAGCCAAAATGGATGAAACATGCCTGAAAAATTGACAGGACATCGGTGGCTAGGTGTCTTGTTTTGTAGAGGACAGTCCTCTATTTGAAAGCACCCTCTATTTGAAGGGCAGTCCTGTTTAATTCTGGTTGACAGATAAAAAAGCATCAGAACGGTTCCCTTTCCACCAGTCACTCTAGAGCAGCCACCTGACAGGCAGGATCCCTGATCAGCTCACCTCTGTTAGATGGACTTCATTTAAATTATAATAAATATTTGTAAATGTGCATCGTTATAAATGAGCCTACGCTGCTGTTATATACATCGCTATTGTTCTTTTTTATTTTTGGTACATTTTCTTTTCTTTTCCAGCAATTCATCAGTGGCCACTCTAGACACATTGAAAGACCTATCACCCCAGGTATACATGGTTGTCCTCAATGGTTCCTGTACCTTCCTAGCATATTTGGTTGCATGGATCCTGAGGAACTGCTGAATGAACTGGAAAAGCAATGAACTGGAAATTACACACGTGCATGTGAGGCTCCTAAGAACATGGAAGAGCTCTTGCGGCTCTGACCACAGGTCCGGCTGGTCCAGCTTCCTGATCCCATGGAAGCCAGTCAGACCATTGAGGACTGGTTGCTTTACTAGAATTTGAATTTAATGAACTTAAATTCTAATGCCTTGCTACTGATATATTTTAGGGTACTAATATGGGCAGAAAGGGGAATGATAATTATTATAATCATTCCAAATGGAAAGTTTCTAGCACTATGAATTGGAAGGTGTTGTGCAGCATTTCCATCTTTTTCTCCTTAATAAATTTTTGGTAAGGGGAAGGGGAAAAAACCCCATGACAACTGGTAGAAAAACACAGGAGAGTTGCAAGTGGAAAGGCCTGGAGGGATTCCCCACTTCCAAAAGAATGAATGAATGAATAAGTCCATCTATATACTGGGGTGATAAAGCCTCATCTAGAAGCACTTTTACGGATTTGGATTTGCTTGTGAATGGTTTGTGAGCTGAATGGAGATTGATTGATTGATTATTTATTTGGTGATGCTATTGATAAAAGGAACCCTTTTCATATGTTAAAAGAAGTTGTATTGCAATGTTTAGTATGTTTAGTATCGTAGAAGTATGTTTGATATATCCGTGACTGTGTTTGTTGTACAAATATTGATGGGTTTGCTGCTCTCATGAGCTAGTTTGGGTATAATTTGGAAAAGCAGTGCATCAATACTTGTGGGGATGGGGATGATGAGGTAGTGGGCCCATTGCGGTGTTTGCCTAAGACTGCAGTCGGAAGAAGGAACCCCTTCGGTAACTCTGCAGCAGGAAAAGCAAATAGAAGGTGGAGCACAGCCCTGCTCAGACACCGTTTTCTTGCATCTTCCCCAAACAGCCATTTGCGGCTTCTGCTTCAAACGCAGGCAGTGTGCAAGGCCAGTCCTGGTTTATTTTCCAAATTCCTTGGCCATGTGTTGTCTTCCTGGGTGCAGCAAGGAGAAGGAATACTCCAGTACCAGTGTTCCTCCATTGTCACAGTCATCACTCTCTATTCATGAGGGTGACCATCTGAAGAGGAGAACCCCTGTAGATAGAAGAGATTCTCCACTCAAGCCGCAGTCCTGGAAATTGGTGTTCTGAGCTGTGGGGGAGCCTCCACAGATGCATGAGGCCTTCCTCCTTGAACAATCTCCTGCTGCAAATAGAGGGTAACAAATAGCACAAGAAAGGAGCAGAGCTGGAGCCCCTTCTCTTATTGCTTACTTGCCCAGTTCATGACTGAGAGGGCCAGGTTCTCATCCCAACTTGGCCATGAAGCTCACTGGGTGACTTCGGACCAGTCACTCCCTCTCAGCCTAACCTACCTCACAGGGTTGTTGTGGTGAGGATAAAGTAGAGCTATGCAATCTGCCTTGGGTTCCTCACAACAAGGAAAAGGGTACAGAGAAAGGGGAGGGTAAGATTCATCTCAAAATTCCTTGGATACATTCAGTATTAAATGGCAGTGTATTAGGACAACTTGGTGCTTTTTTTTTTGTTCTTTGAAAGAACAAGAGATATAATTACACCCAGTCTAAGCACTAGCTTACTGTTCAGCTAATCCTCACCTTTTTATTTACCTTAGAGTAAGCAGATAAAGGTAAAGATTTCCCTTTGATGTTAAGTCCAGTCATGCCTGACTCTAGGGGGCGGTGCTCATCTCCGTTTCCTAGCCAAGGGAGCCAGCGTTTGTCCCCAGACAGTCTCCGTGGCCATGTGGCCGGCATGACTAAACACCGAGGTGCACGGAACACTGTTACCTGCCCACCGAAGTGGTACCTTTTCATGTACTTGCATGCTTTCGAACTGCAAGGTTGGCAGGAACTGGGACAGAGCAACGGGAACTCACCCCGTTGTGCAGATTCGAACCGGCGACCTTTTGATCTACCAGCCCAGCAGCACAGCGGTTTAAACCACTGCGCCACCTGCAGTCCTGAGAGAGTAAGCAGATAGGGCCCCTGAAATTAGGCCCTTCCACACACGCTATGAAGGGTTTTAAAAAAGAACATAACATGTTCCTTTGTAAACTCCACCCCCCCGCCCCCGCCGTCCCATGAGTGGGTAACAGGACTGGGAAGAATGAAAGGGTTGAATTACAAACTTGAGATTAGGATTATCAACTGATCAGAAGCAAATTTACTGGATAGTTTTCTTAGTTCTTGGCCAATTGCCCTAATTATGTGTGTGTTGATGGAGACTTACTGACACTAGGAACTCTAAGCTAAATTTAGCTGGTATTTTAGGTGTTTTTGCCTCTTTTGCTTATAGTCCAGGTCACCACTATTGCACAGCTCCAGGGAGCTTCTCCAAAATGGAACTCAGCCCCCAGGCTAAAGGGAGCCAACACCTGTGCTTCGCATGGTCATTGTCCCTTCTCAGCTTCTGGCTACACCATACTTGCACAGAACCAGAGCAAGTTGACTGGCATCTCCTCCCTGCTGCCCACCCCCCTTGCCAACTTACTCTTTGTAGGTCTCCAGCTGCTTGCATTCGTTACCTCTAGTCATTCAATGATAGGAGAGACCTTTCAGCCTTTGGGAAAGACTGCACAAAAGACTACCAGTGCTGGAAGTGAGAAAGATGGCTGCTTTGGGTGCATGTTCTCAAGGGTTGCTGGTGGGATTCAGAAGAACAGAAGGGAAGGGAAAGGGGGGAACCGGGGGGCTGAGAATGAGGGCCATGCAGAGAAGCTGAGAAGAGAGAAGTGGAGATGCTGAGCTCAAGGCCAGCTCCCCAGGTGGGCAGGCAGCCTCTAGGAATAACCAAGATGCACAGTTGGCAGGAGGGGATGTGGAGCAGGAGACTTTGTCAGACAAGCTAGGCAGGCATGACACATTGACCCCATGACACACTGCTAGCAGAGGAGAGTGGCCCAATTATAGGATCAGCTGTCCTTGCTCTCAGAAGGACCCTCCTGAAGGATGGGGCCCATAAGGAGAGTTCCTGGAAGTGATTGCTAGAATGGGTCCACTTCTCCTCCTCACCAACACCAGGGCAAGAGGCAGGTGAACAAGCAAGTGTCCAGCCATACCTACCCTTGATGCTGGGGCTACAGTGTGCAGAACCTGCTTGCCTTTCCCTCTTTCTCCTGAGAAGTGATATGGACCATGCCCAGGAAAAGAAGGCAGGAGAATCAGGATTGGAAGCAATTGGCAAGAAGGCTGGCCTGTTCAGAAAGCAGGCCTCACGGATCCATCTTGCTCGGTCTTGCTACACCATCCATTTTGAGAAAGTGGTCAGATTGTCAGGCTACCCAAAGCATCACACCGGGTTCTTTCCACTTTTGGAGGTTCTCATAAGCATCTGGTTGGCTACTTTGGAGAATGGAATGGTGGTCCTTTGGTCCTGATCTAACAGGTCTGTGTTTATGTCCCCTAAGAACCTACCCCTGCAAGGAAATATGCCTTGCTAGAGACTGAACAAGCGAAAAGCAAAGCCATTAGCTCCCAAAGATGTGCACTGAGGTTCTAGTTCACCATCTCCTGGCCCACCTCTCTTGAGCTCTTGGAAGGAGTGCTAAATAAAATCACAAAACAAATCAGAATCTGATATGAGGACTTTTAAACCCACCATGTCAATCTTCCCCAGCTTGGTGTCCTTCTGCTGTAATGGGATACAACTAGCGTCTGGCTGGCTCATAGATGCTGGGGTTGTAATCTCACACATTTGGAAGGCATCTGGTTGGGGAGTCTTCCTTCCTTGCTTCATCTTGTCTTTCATCACTTGCTAGTCTTGTTACTTATTTCCGTTGACAAATGGACCTCAGCACCGAATGTATCTTGAAACACTGCTGTTTTATTTCTTCATTAGAGATTCTTTAGTAAATAAAATAGAGCTATTGGGGTGTCGTTGCTATATTTTGTGCTTCTGACATCACCCACCATAAAGGAGGTGGGTGGAAACCACAAAGCTGGGAAGGCTTTATTTCACAAGCTGGAAGCAGAGGGCTCTAAGAGTTATTCCTATGTTTCATTGCTCCGCAGGGAACTCCGGGGTGTTTTATGCTTTGTTTGTATATGTATTATTCAGAGAGCAAGTGAAGCTCAGTGTTAAATCAACAGCACTCCATTTGGATGGTGGGGGAAGTCTCACTGTGCTGTAAAATGTGCTTTAAGGTTTAACTAAGGCCGTGTTAGGAATCTTTCCTGTTAAAGGCTCATAGGGCACAAAGGCCACCAACATGATCCCTCGAAATAAGATCACATCACCAGCTATATGATTTCCCACCACTGCCTCATCTCTCCTGCAAATGACTGAAGAGAACTTAACTCCAAATGGCTCAAGGAAGTGAGATAAGTCACATCATACACAGTGGGGTAATGGAAGATCTCCAAACTGCAGTGGCTCATCATGAAGTTCCTAGGCACATGCCCTCAAGAAGGGTTCAAAATTCAAGTTGCTGTGTGGCTCCATATCAGCAAGCCAGTTCTAGCATTTTATTTTTATTTATTTATTTATTTTAAAAATTATATGCTGCCTCGTCCTGACCAGGAATAGTTCTTTTGAAAACTAATCTGTTTTAATTGTCCATTTATGCCCAAGCCATCTCAATATACATAACAGCTAGGAACAGTTTTTAATTGCGGGGAAAATGCATTCCACTCCACAGCTACTGTGAGGATTGCAGCTAAGCTCAGAAGGAAGGGGGTGGGAGATGTGGATGGTGGTGGCAGGCCAGCGTCCCTGCTAATAAAGAGGGCCTGAATTTCAACTCTCCATGGACAGACCCCATGGCACCTCACCATTGATCCTATAGGCAGCTCTTCAGAGCTGTGCAATTAATCAATGCATGAAGCTATCTTATGCTGAGACAGAATGCTAGTCCACCTGGTTCTGTGTTGGATCCAGATCAAGTCATCCAAGTAGAGCCACTGAAATCAATGGGACCTGAGTCAGGAATGGATCCTTTAAATAGTCCGTGGCCTCGGGTGTGATAGAGGGCACAGTACCATCACAAGCACTGAAGTAAGTTTCAGCTGCTAGTCCATCTAGCTCCAGAAGCTGGGGTAAGCAGGTGGTACCACCTTTTCCTTTGCTTCAGGCAGCCGAAGGTCTTGGGCCAGGCCTGTTGCAAGACAGAAGTATTCACAGAGGCTTTCATCTGTTTGGGCTCTGACCCTTGGGTCCATCTTCCTCCCTCAGAAAAAGAAGGGATCTCTCCCCCCGCCCCACACACACACAACCAGTATGCTTGGAGCTATGTGACTGTCAACCCAACAGCTAGGAAAACAGAGAGTTGCTTTATGCTCAGCCAAACCCCAGTGAGGTTGACTGACTAGGAGTCCTCTTCAGGGGTTCAGGAAGAATTCTTTCCTACGCTTCTCTGGAGATATGGGGGATCTAACCTGAAGCTTTCTGCAGGCAAAGCTCATGCTCAGCTACAGGGCAATGGTCAAAAGGTAAGGTCCGTTTGAACTGTGTGAACGTTCCTCCACTTGATGTTTCTGCACAGTGGGGAGAGGCCATGCTCCCAAAAGGATTACTGCCCTTGGGGTTGCCCACCATTAATCTGGCCCTGTCACAGTTTCACTGGATCCCTCCCACACCCTGTGGGTCAAACAAGATCAGCCACCTGCTCTTGGTTCTCTGACTGGCCAACCTGAAGCACCTCAACTGACCTATCCGCTCCCCAGGGAAGTGAGCAGGAGTCTTCCTGACCAGTGCCAGAGAGTGACTCAGTCATGAGACAGCCAGCCAGGAGTGTGTAATTACACAGCTAGAAGGGGGCTTTGATCTGCCTTGGACTCCGAGCTCACACAGCGTCTATTCCAGGCTTGAAGCCATACCAAGCTGACTCTGCTGAAGCCTGACTGTGGAGTGCACAGTTTGGGAAAATATATATAAATATTAGTCTTCCTAGAACTTCCAAAAAATTTCTAGAAAAGAAATGCTGTCTTTCCACTACATGTGTGCAAAAGAGCTGACAATACCTGTTCTTGCCAACATCCCTTGTTTCATTCACAGGAACGGTGCTGATGACTTTTTTCCTTTTAATACTATCTTTGATCTGTAAGCAATGTGGTGATTGGATAACACGCTTGTCATCTCTTGTTGTAATTCTGTCACTGTCTGAAAGAGATTACGCCAAAAATATTCCCTGGTGTAAAGCAACTTAATTCCTCCAGTTTTTATGTCAAGAATTTTTTAAAGGTACTATACCTGAGAGTAAGCTAGGAATGGAAAAATTTGTCCCTTTCAGTTTCTTGTTTTCCCATTAAATTTGTTGCAAATTTGTTGAAATTTGAGGATTTCTCCAGTCAAGTCCAGTTCATACCCAAAACTCATGAAAATTCATGAGCATAAATTTGTGCACATGTCCCCTAAGGCATTTTTGTGTGAATTTTGGCCCAGTATGCACATTAGCAGACAATTCTCCTTAATACAAGGCCAAACATATACGTTTTTGTGTATGTTTTAAGGCTGGTGAGCTTCACTGCAAATTTTGAAGGATAACAGAGTGTTGGCTTTGCATAGTGACTTGAAAGTGCAAAAGTAGATAAGCTCATATTAAAATGCAAACTCAAATAATTTCTCCCCTGTCTCTACAGTAAGCCCCATAGGAAACAACAGGACTTGATTCTAAGCAAGTATGTACTCCAACAGATTGTACTTTCAATGAATGTACTCTTGATCATTCAATAGGACAGAGAAGAGGTGAAGGAGTTCTTCTTCACCTTGTCCTCCTGTCTGGCATTCTTCACTAGATAGACCTTTTTGCCAGCCCAACTGGGCATTTCAAAGCGAGAGGGAAAGAGTTTGGATATAAGGATATGTAAGGAATCTGTTTTGGGGTAGGAATCCATCAGATTCCCTGGACTTGGCTTCCTGGACTCTGATCCACGTTGTTGTAGCTCTGAGTCAGAATTCCTGGCAAAAACACCCAACATTCATGGGGCACTCATCCGGAAGTGAGCTCCATGCACTGTGTAAGCAGCATTTCTTTTCTGGGCCATGTGCAGCAAGTTTTGTTTGTGCCTTTGAATTCAGGAACATTGCAACCTCCATTCTGCAGCATTCATACATTTCCTTGTGGTCCAGATCACTTTCTAAGACTGGGCTGAGCAGAACAGAAAGTCTATGAAAGCTGGAGGGATGAATTTCACTGAGTTTTATCCAAAGCCTAATTGGAAAGACCTCAGCATAAGTTATATCCTGGCCTGCCCAGTCTCTTCCACACCCTTCCAACCAAAGCTCCACTCTTTTCCCTCCCTGAGGTCATGTTCCCAACCTCAGAGCCCGCCAGCATAGCTCCTTCCACTCTGGCTCGGAGGCAGAGGGGACTGGATCTCCTGCTGAGCCATGCCATGGCTTCCTGAATATTCCGAAATTGGCTCTGCTCATGGATACATTTGCACTGAAACAAAGACCTTGCACTGCACACATTCACACCAACCTTGAGGAAATAAAGTTACTGCTGGGTAGCAGATAACGGTAATTTATTCCTCGGAGTAAATAGCACATGATTCTATAGCACATTTAGTTCTTTATTTCATCCCCCCAGAGAAAGCCATCCTGCACTTCATTTTTGTTTAAGTACAACACACTGGAAATAAACAAACATAATGAGCCACAGAAATCAATTAATGGTGGCTTATTCAGAAAATAGCGGATAGAAAAGAAAATGCTTTCGGGGGGTGGGATCAAAGGAGAAGAAATTTCAGAGAAATTCTCATGGGTTGGATTCAGGTTATTTATGCTCACCATTCTTAGGGAAAGTTTGTACAAGCGTCCTATTTTTCATGCAGCCTGTAGCCTCCTCGGCTTCCCACATTTCAGTTGGAGCCCTGGGAAGACGCTAGGAGGCAATTCTTCCTAAAGGGTTTTTCCAAATCAGGAAGTGCAGGCAGCCTGGGAGGCAGCAGAGAAGGAAAGATAAACGGAACAGAATGAAAACACACATCTCACTCTCAGCTGCTTCGGAGTGAAAGGATAAGCTCACCCCCCCACCCCCACACACACACATGCTCTGTTTTCGATACCCTGAAAATTAACCAGAACAACAGAGATCTCTTTTGCAGGGAAATAGAACTTTTGGGAAATTGAAGAAAGGGCAGATTCTGACTCAGCAATAGCACCATTTTTTCCTTGGAGCTGAACACACAGCACCTCCCTGCCCAACACACACATACACACATACACTGGCATTGCACTGGATAGAAATGGGAGCTCACTTGCTAACACCACTGGTGCTATTGCCACGTGCACTAGTAAAGTCCTCTCTACCCTTAGGGAAAAAGAAATGAGCTGTGCTACAGCCCCTTCCAATGTTCAGCCCTACTGGTGAGAAACTGTCAGAGAATTTCTCCTCCTTGCGCAGTAAATCGGTGAACCATTCTCCCAGTTTTTTGTGCACAAATAGGATGAGAAATTTCAAGAAGCCATTTGTACTCTGTTGCAAAGCTATCTGCACAACGCTGTTCCAAAGCAACTGTGGTGGTCCTTGAGAGAGCGCCATCACCCATGTTCTTCAAGGATTTGTGTCCTGGGGTGCTGGTACTTGATGCAACAGGATGACAGGGAGGGAGGAAGGAAAGGGGAAAACTTTCCTTTTCCTTTCCCCATTACTGTTGCTTGCATCACAACTGTCTGGCAAAGAACGGAAGGTGGAGTGTGTTGGGAGTGGGGTGGGGTTGGTCAAGACCCAGAGGAGAGGGATTTTGGAGATAATGGGCTGGCAGGGATTGGTGGAGACAATTTTATGAATCCTTAGACTAGCTCAGGGGAAAAAAAGACGTACAGTTTCTATGTCTATCCCTCCACACATACATACATACACACACACACACCTTGGAAAACTGGTTGTTTTATGAGTTCATCAGAATTTTGGAGAATGTGTCCACCTCTCCTCTGATAAACCCTGTACTCACAGCATTCTCTGCAAAAATGGGAAATTAAGCAACAGCAGAAGAGTGGAGCTCTCCTTCAGCAATAAGGCCAGGCCATTTTCAGGGAGAAATTCAGATGAAGAGAAATTTAGAAGCACCTCTGGCTGAATTAATACCATTAGTCATTGTATACAGAGAAATTTAGAACAGGTATCCTCTAGGAGGAGCTAGAGAACAAAGAAATGCTTTGTGTCTGCAGTCTTAAACATTTTGTTCCTTTTTACAGAGCAAAAAGGCAGCTGTGCTTCCTATCAGAGTGAATTTCTGGTCGATCAAGTCCTTTGAGATGATGGTGTTTGGCTGGACGACAACAGCAAGTCATGCTTCAGGGCTTTGTAGAGAGTCACAAAGGTTTCTGCCCAGGTTTCTCTCTGCTGTCCTTGGGACTGAGCTGCCCGATATGCTGTATAGACCATAGTCAACACTGTCCTTTCAAAATCCTCTCTCTTGAGCATTCCTGGGTAGCCTGACAGCCTGGCATTCAGTCGCTGAATATCTGTGATACTTTTGGGGATCACATCATTGCACACGGTGTCAAATGCTTTTGCTTTCCTCATGGAAGCCAGTTCCTCATCTTTGATGGAGATCTTCAGGTCATCGTTGATTTCCAGCTCCCCTAGAAGTAACTGAGACAAAAACAGAGAAAATGGATTCATGCTGACTCTACTTTAGCTCTTTGAAAGGTTAGAGAAGGTGCCTGGACCATACCACTTCTGAGAGCAGGAGCTGAGTTATATAATGGAACATTCCTCCACAGAGGGAGCATGGAGGATAGAAAGGAAAGGTTCCAGTCAGGCTTTCAGGAATGCAAAAAGCAACCCTGCCCCAAGTCAGATTGTTGCTCTGTCTAGCTGAATATCATTTCTATTGGGAGTTGTATAAATGAGGTGTGCAGGAGTGCAGATCTGTATTCTTCCCAGGGGATGGACTCCAGTTCGGAGAAGCTCTCGGGGAGGTGCAATTCAGAGCTGCACAGGGGCCAAGGCAACAGGGACGGGTCAATATAACACGACAGTTTGACCATTGTGCTCTCGCTGCCACCAGGAGAGGCAAATCAGCCTTTTAGAATGAGGAAAAAACTGCATGAAATCTTGGAAACCATCAGATGATTTGGTGGCTGGAGGAGAGAGGTGGGCCTGGAGAAGAGTGTGGCCATAAAGGAATTCCCATAGGACTTGATTAGTACCCAAGCAATACAAATACAACAACATGGAGCAACATTGTGATTAATTGCAATTAATTACAGACCAGAGAAAGCCCCCTTAAAAATGTGCTTTCAGGAGGTAACAAAACATATTTTCTGCCTTCCAAACATGTGAGGGACAGTGTTGTAGAATTGGGCTGCTGTAATATGTTGTTATAATCTGCCCTGGTCAGGTATTTGAAGGGCATTCTTTGAATCTTGTTTACTTATTGGTATGTTTAGTTTGTAGAAGTATAAAACTCTGGCTTTAATAAAGGAACAAGTTTTTGGTCTGTTTTTGCTCAGACCAAGCCAAACCCATGAAGTAATTTGCAGCAGGTGAAGAGGGGAGCTTCTTGACATGAGATGAATTCAGAACAACTGGGAAAGAAATGCCATGACAACTCTGCTCAGAACTCCTTATCAACTCGGTTATTTTCAAGACACAATTATCCAGAATCATTGACAGAGTTCCTGCCTAGAAAGATTAGGGAAAGTGGCCATGCATACTGAACCTCAAATAGAAGGTCGACATCATCTTGAGACTTCTGAAGTACTGGATTGAGGAGCGCAGCTGAGGACCTCTTGACTCGATGAGCTGATGGGAACAGCATTGCTGGGGGTGGTGGAAGGAGATGAGAAAAAAGGCCATCACTGGTCATTGTACAATATGCTATTTCTCTGCCCTCCTCACTTCCTTAACTCCAAATGGACAGTTTCCAGACTTTTCAGAGCTGTTCAGCAGATCCATGTTCAATGGTAATTTTAAATTTTGTTGGTTGAAACTCTGCTTGGTACCAAAATGAATCCAATTCTGCCAGCGCTTGGTTCAAATACGCTCTACCTCTCTCCTCACATTGTTCTCATTTTGAGTTGTCCTCCTCCCTCATCACAAGCCAATATTTGGCTTACTTTTAATATGCATAGGAATACATCAGAATATTTGTTAGACCCTCCATGTGACTCACTGGATGCTGCCACTCCTCACCTAGAGCCATTTATATCAGCCTCCCACAAGCTGGCACTCCCTAGATGTGTTGGACTGCTATTTCCATCATTCCCACCCAGCATGACCAGGGAATGATGTGAGTTGTAGTCTAACTCAGCTGCACCAGCTTGAGGAAGGCTGGACTATCTTTTCCCTGGATCCACAGATTCTGTCTGAGCAGTTCCACTGGACCACTGAATTCTGCCAAGCTCCTCCTCTCAGTTTGCCATCAGATGCCCCAGCCAAATTCCAGTTGCTTGGTTGAAGTCACATTGATATTTTAAAATCACAAGCTATTTCCTTTATCAGAAAATTACTGGGGAATTAAAAAACTCTGTTGGGGACTGGCTGGTGGGGGTGTGCATGTGCAAAACTTGGCTGGAGGTTCTCCTCCACTGATGGAAAGGGGAGTTTTTACCCATGGCATGACATTTTCCCTCTGGATGGTACTGGTTTCTCTGGAAAAACCCCTGCTGGTGTTGATCTCCTCCCAGTGGCATCCCCCACAGCACAGAGTCCCAGGTGTGTGGGTGCATGCATGGAAGGAGAGGCTTTGGATCCAGCAGATCTAATCCCCTCGGACTCCTCCAACATGCCCATGGTCACCCACAGCCTCCCCTCTCACTTGAGGGGAAATACAAAAAGCTTGTGGGGAGAGACACCTGCTTGCTCCCCAGAGACCTCAAACTGGCCGTGGCAGCCCAGGTCGGGGGTCCAGGGGTCTTACTTTACAAACAAGTGGTGACAGTCTCATCATGTTCCTAAGCTGTGACCCCTTTTGATCTTGTGGCTTTAAGAAAAAAGCACATGATGTTCTGCATTGAAATCTTGAAGTGCTAATTGCTTAGTAATTAAAACTTCAATCACCCAGCAGCTACAGTGTTTATTTGCTAAACAACTGCTGGCAGGGATTCAGAGAACAATGATCAAATGAATCATTTTTCAAGCTACCCTTCTGTGGAAAGGGCCCCCATGCATCTTCCAAGGGACAGCTGTGCCAACCTGAGGCAGGTGCTAATGCATTTATTGGGGCATTAGTCAGCCTTCCCTGAGCAGGTGTCCTCCAGATGGGCAGGACTGCAACTCCCATCATGCTCAGACAGCATGTGGCTGTCTCCCAATGGGCCTGTATGGTGCTCAGATGCCCCCTGCCCTGCCATTAAACACACAGCAGCTTTACGTATTCATTAGATCAATACCACCCCCTCCCCGCATTTTTCCTGCAAGAAGCTCAAGGTGGCTTACACAATCCTCCTGTTCATGTTAGCCTTACAACAACCCTGTGAAGTAGTTTGGGCTGAGAGTCTGTGACTGGAGCAAAGTCTTCCAGTGAGCTTGCCACCCTGCACCAACCATGGGAAGATGAAATGCATTTCCATTTAAATGATAGCAGTTCTTTCTATATTTGCATCTATACACACATATCTACATATTTAAATCTGCTGCCACTTCTGTCCTTGTGGTGAGTCATTTCCTCTCTTTTGATGCTAGGATGCCACCTCTGGAAGGACAACAGATCTGGTGCTGGGACCATTTCCCCCCACTAACAGTTCAAAGCAGGTAGAAGAGAGCTGAAATCTGACGCAGCCATAGTGCCGGCAGCGGCAGGCATGCACTCATCCCCTCTGTGTGGTTTTCCAAAGCTCAGTCCTTCCCTCCATGCATAAGAGTGAGCAGTTGGCTTTCCTGCCCACTGAAAGCCAGTGTAGCATAATGGCTAGTGCTGGCCAGGGACTCAAGGACTCCAGGTTCTAGTCCCCTCCAGGCCATGGAGCCCACTGGGTGACTTTGGCCAGTCATGGATTAAGACCCTAGCCCACTCCATTGGGTTGTTGTAAGAATAAAATAAAGAGGATGACTGTGCAAGGCACCTTGGGTTCTTTGGCCTCATTGTGGCCAAGTGATGTTTTTTCTTGTTGTTACCATGTACTTTTGTAGTATTATTGTTACATTGCATTTATACCCTGCCTTTTTCTGTTTGGGAGGAACCCAAGGAAGCTGGCATAGCTTCATTCTATCCCTACAACACGCTGTGATGTAGGTTAGGCTGAGAGTGAGTGGCTGGCGCCTGGCCCAAAGTCACCCAGTGAGCTTCATGACCAAGCAGGGCAAGAACCTGGATCTTTCCAGCCCTGTCCAGCACTCTAAGAACCGTGCAACACTGGTTCTACACTGTATGCCTACTCAGTTCAGGTGCCACTTCTAGGCTGGCTTTCTCTTCCTGATGCTCTTTCTCTTCAAAGTGAACAAAGACTGGTCTGCTTTTCACATGGAGAATATCTCCAAGTGGAGAACTAACCCCTGACAGCTTTTCAACCTGAGGATTTTCCTCTGTAAGTTAGAGGTTTGGCTCTTCCTTGTGAACCTCAAACTTCAGGAGGTTGCCACAATGACAATTTTAAGGCATGTTATACTGGCTCAAGGCCACTCTGTGGACCTTGTGGCTGAATAGAGTCTAAGTATGAGAGAAATTCCCCAGCACCCTCCAGGTATTTTTGATGTCAGCTTTTACAGTCCCTTACCACTGGCTGTGCTAGCTGCAGTCTAACACTTCTGAAAGACACTGGGTTGCCTACACCTAACCTCGTTCTCCCTGGACCACATCCAGCACTCAAAATCAAGCGCAGGTGGGCTGTATGGAGCCTTCCAGATGCGTGGGTGGCAAATCTGATAATTCCTGATATTGGACAAGCTGGAATGGGCTAATGGGAATTGTCATCCAACCCATCTGGAGAGCTGCTGCTCCAGCCTCGAGATTACACTGCCTCTCCAATAATTTGTTTCCATTTTTTACATCTCCTTACTCCTTCACTTCAGCTCTTCCGGTCTTCTGGCTCTTCCATTCCAAGCCACCGTCTTTCTAGTGCTTCTGCTGATTTCTATTTCCTATTTACTGCTCTTTGCTTTTTCTACCCCTGATTTTGCCAGTTGGTTGGACTGGGCCAATCCCCTTCCCCATTCCCATACCAGAACAGACAAGGAACCTCAGCTGGTGCTGGGCTCGTGATTAGAAATCCATGCAGAAACTTTTCTGCTGACTCAGCTTCCTCCTACGTAGACTCAGAACCACAGAGAGGTGCTTGTTCAGTATCAGAGAACAGCACAGCGATATTAATGTGATTTGCAGTCTCCTTCTTCTTCCCCAGGAGGAGTTTATGTAAAACAACGGTTTCATCTCAGTGTGCACTAATTTATTTTAATGATGCATCTGACTCACATCACACACAGTAATTATGATTGCTTGGAGACAAGAGACATATAAGAATGGATTTCACACTCCTCTGGCTCTGATACACGAAACTGTAGTCCTTGGCAGATTTCACGGAAATCAACGCAGGCACATTTGGAACAGGGACGAGTATGGCATACGGAGAAATCCTCTTATATTTGTCCATTTAGTCCAGTATTCTCTGCTTGGTCAACAAGGGCTGCCTTGCGTTCCAGGGAAAGGTCTATCCCATCTCTGGCTACCTCTACCCTTCTCTTAATTTTTGGTTTGTAACTGGAGAGTCAGGGATCAAGCTTGAGTTCTTCATGCAAAGCATGCTTGCGCCACTGAACCATGATTCTCTCTCTCCCTGATGGTTGTATCCTCAAATTATTCTATTTTAATTATTCTGAAATTCTTTTATTGTATTCCTTCTTGATAGGAAAGAAGATGGGATGGAAACAGTAATTGTCATGGCTCCTGTTAGCACTGATCTGAGTCCCACCACGCAGAAAGTTTTACAGTCAAATGGAGCCATGCTTTAAGGAGGAGGAGGAAACAGCCACCTTGGATGAAAACCACTGTTTGCAGAAGTGCCTTTGGAGGCACCCCTACAACAAAAAACTGGATGACTGTTCATGTTTGGAGGGATGGAGGAAAGGGAAGGAAGTGGGAAAGTGGCAGAGTGGCTGCTTTGAGTACCAAGGTCTCCAGCTCAATTCTCAGCATCTCCAGGCAAGACTGGAAAAATTCCTGCCTGAAACCCAGAGAGCTGTTGCTGCCAGTCACTGTCAACAATATAGGGCTAGACGGGTCTGATTTCTGAAGGTAGGATCTGATTCATAAGTTCAAGTGAAGGGACTTAACAGAGCCCCCAAGTGCCATTAACCTGAAATGACAAGAAAAGAACAAGGGAGAAGAAGGGGCAGGAGGAAGATGGAAAGGGAAATAAGAGGTGAGTCTGAGGGAGAGGGATATGCTCCAGAGACAGACCAGACTTCTAGCCCAGCGTATTTTAGCAACGTGTGGGATGGGGTGATACGATGCTCTTCAACAGAGACGTCACAGCTGTTCCAAAGAACCACGGGATTCTCTATGTTCCCACTTTTCTGGATGCAGAAGGGAAGCCCCCAGAAAGCCCTTCAGCTGTGAGACCCCCTTTATTCTAACTGTAAGAAAGGAACCAAACTAAACCTCTCAGCCAAAATGACGGTCCTCTGAGTTCAGTGGACTGTTATTTTTCAGAAATTTCTCCTGCCCCCCACAGCAGTAAATAGCCCCATGATTGTGGGGCAGTGGCATAGCCTTAGAATAAACAGATAAGAGCTGGAGGGAGGGAAGGCTTGTGTGGGGCTGTGAACTCTTTCATTAACCATGCAGAAAACTAAAAAAGGTTCAGAGGAGGTCAACAAAGATGATCCACAATCTGGAACTTAGCCTTATGATGAGAGGATGAGAGAGCTGGGCTGTTTAGTCTTGAGGAAAGAAGACTACAAGGGGATGTGATAGCTCTCTACAAGTACCTCAAAGGCTTCACAAAGAAGAAGGAAAAGACCTTTTCTCACTCATACCTGAGTGCAGGACACAGAACAATGAAAAACTGCAGCACTTCAGGAGCAGGCTAGACACCAGGAAATCTTTCTCACTGTCAGAGCAACATGACAGTGGAACTGGTTCCCATGTGAAGTCATGGGCTCTCCCACACTAGAGACACTCAAGGCGGAACTGGACGGTCATCAGAGTGGGTTACTGTGTCTTGTGTCACACACCAGCAAGAAGTTGGACCTGATGGCCTTCTCAGACCCTTCTAGCCCTACTCTTCAATGCTCCTGCCTTCTACCTTCTTTAAATGGTTATCACAGACAATTCAATGCAGTGCCAACTCAATGATGCTGGATGATGGAGGGATAAAGTGAGAGAAGGGGTATTTTTCCATATAATAGCTGAGTTAGGAACATAAGAAGAGCCTAGTTGGGTCAGACCAAGGGTCTAGTCCAGCATTCTGTTCACACAGTGGCCAACCAGTTGCCCACAGGGTCCTGCAAGTAGGATAAGAGTGTGACAGCACCCTCCCACCCAAGTTCCACAGCGATTGGCATACATGCAGGCAAATCTTTTGCTGCTGGAAGTAGCCTAGAGTCATCAAGACTAGAAGCCATTGGGAGTCTTCTCCTCCACGAATTTTTAACCCCCTTTTAAAAGCTATCCAGATTGGTGACCATCAATACATCTCATGGAAGTGAATTCAGACCTTGCCGCTCTTGGAGGAATAGTTAGAAAGCAGACATTTCTGAATCCTGAAATAGCTGGCACAGATATTTAAGACATGGGTGTATAAGGAATTCATTCAGAGCTGGTGGAAACTCTCAAAAGTGCATTTCAGCTCAGTAGAATCCCACCGTCACAGAAACATGGGTGTGCCATTTCCCAGGCAATCTTGGAAGGAAAGAGAAAACGAACACCAAACACCCAGAAACACTGCATAAAGCCACACTTTAGGCAGAAGCTATTCAGACTCTCCCTATGACTCCATTATTCCAGCCAATGTTCTCTGGTGTTCTGCTCTTAGAGCCCCCGCTGTTCTGCTCTTAGAGACAGCATGCCCTTGGCCAGGTGCCGAAGGGCTCTTGCCAACAGCACATGCCTCTGGAAAAGGTGGTAGCTAAATCAGTTTCAGAAGGGGAGTGGTCAGCTGACGCAAGTTCAACCCAGTCCATTGCAGGTGGAATCACTCCCTCTTTTCCTCCTGAAAGTAAGAAAAAATAAGCCCCCCCCTTTTTTTTGCTTCATAGAATTTCCTGGATAGCTTTTGCATAGCTCCGTCAGGGTTTTTAAATATATATATATATAGAAATTATGAATCAGAATAATTGCTGGTCTGTAGAATTTCCCTGAGTGCCAAGTCTAGCTGGGAGTGATGTGTGATCTCCACCCCATTGCCCACTCCGCCTCACTTTAGGACAGAGCTGTGGAAAAGATCATCATCTATTCAGGCAACCCAGCACAGAAGAAGCTTCTGGAAGAGAGGAAGAGAGACGTTGAGACCAAGGCCATGTGAGAGGGAGAGGGTGCTCGTGTGTGTGCCACAATATGAAGCTTCAGGCTGCACTCAGGCCAAGATGGACCACCTGTTCATCTCAACCTCAGAGGGGCCCGGTGCAACCAGTGTACCCATGTCAGGGGCCTGAGCATCCAGCGGGTGGTGCTGGCAAGGACACGGTGCAGACTGGTTGCTCTGCTTTGAGCTATGATGGCAGGCAAGAACCCAGCTTTCTAGTGGCAAGTAAGGTCCACTGAGAAAAATCACCCAGCATTCCTCTGGAGGTGGCCCTGCTCTTATCCAGCCAAGCTCTGGTAGCTGACCAGAGATCTGGACCCTGGTGGTATCATTCCACCTAAAGCTGACCAGCTAAGGGGGAACAAGGGCACCATCTTCGGCACACATTTAAACCTCATAGAATCATAGAATAGTAGAGTTGGAAGGGGCCATGAAGGCCACCTAGTTGAACCCCGTGCTGTTGCAGGACACCAAGTCACACCATCCCACTCAGATAGCTGTCCAGTTTCTTTTTGAATGTCTCCAGTGTGGGAGAGCCCACCACTCTCTAGGCAGCTGGTCCCACTGTCGTATTGCTCTGACAGTGAGGAAACTTTTCCTGATATCTAGCCTGATTCTGGGTTGTCACAGCTTGACTTTATTCCCTGTCCTACACTCTGGCATCAGCAAGAAGAGATCTTGACCTTCCTCTTTGTGACAGCCTTTGAGGGACTTATGGAGGGATATCATGTCCCTCCTTGGTATTCTCTTCTCAAGGCTGAAAGTCCCCAGTTCTCTCAGTCTCTCCTCAGAGGGCAGTGTTTCCAAACCCTGGATCATTTTTGTTGCCCTCCAATGGACCCATCCTAATTTACTTGCATCTTTCTCAAATCTTGGTGCCCAGAACTGGACACAATATTCCAGGTGAGGTCTGACTAGGGAGGAGTATATTCCATTTCAGGGCCAAATTCCATTTCAGACTGGCTCTCATGGCGGTGGTAAAGATGAAAGTGGTGTGATCAAAGGGAAAAAACCCACAAGGGCAAAAATACTACTGCTTCAATTTACCCTAAAGCTCTTAGTACCAAGAACTGGGCCTTAGAAGAGGAATGTCAAGCTTTTGGAATGGGGAAGGAACTGCACGAACACCAGGGGACTGCCCTGGCTGAGGGCAGGCTGTGTGGCCCTCCGGGGAACGCCAGAGGCCAGCTTGAGACCCAGGGAGGCTAAGTCTGACTGCCATGCCAGCGGCTCTACTCCCTGGCCACCCGTGTTAAGGCAAATGTGCAATGGAAATGTCGCCAGAAGCCATCCATGTGGAGATGTCAGTGGGAGGTCTCTGCTTGCAATTCTTACCTTAGATTATGAGACTCCCACTGCTGGATGGATCTCCAGTTGGGGTTCATGTTGCATTTTATTGAGGATCTCTTTAAGTTAAAATAAAGTGGGATGGTGTCCATCTGAGTGGGATGGTGTGACGTGGCGTCCTGCAACAGCAGGAGGTTGGATTTGATGGCCTTCATGGCCCCTTCCAACTCTACTATTCTATGATTCTATGAAAGTTATGGCCTTTATTAACTGATAATGACTCTTTCATGTCCATATCCCATGGTGTGTGGGTAACGGAGGCAGCACCTGAAATGTAAGTCACTTTTTATGTGGGACAAAGAATTGCTCCGTAGACCTCCACCTTGTAACACTCCATCTTGTGTGGCCAAACCACTCTTTTGCCTTCCTGATCAGGAGCAATGAACAGGAGACATTCCGGACATTGGAAGAGTGGCAGCTGGGGACCTGAACCAGCCAAGTTTGAATAGAGGAATGGAAATTACAGGTAGCTGTTAAATTTCAGAGGCTAGTGAAAGAAGAAAATCCACTGGATTATGGAATCATACTCTACAGGCAAGGCTGGGAAATATATGTTCCTTTCATAACTTGGAAGCTTCAGAATGTTAGGAAATGTTTCTCTGAGTTTAAAATGGATGTCCTAAACTGGAAACTTTGCAGTGCATGCAATATTCAGGAGGAGGTAAACATGTAGTTCTATGTATTCTTTGGTACCCATAAGGAAATGCAAGTCATAAATAGCTAAAATGATGGGAAAGAGCAAAAGCTCTAAGAATGTCCAGGTTAAGGTTAAGAATACAAGCAGAGTCTTGCTGGATCGGATCAGTGGCCCATCTAATTTAGCCTCCCTTTTTGACAGTGGCCAACCAAATTCCTTTGGGAATCACACAGGCAGAACATGAAGGCTCCCTCCCACTATTGCTCCCATGAAGCAGCCTCACTGCCTCTGAACTCAAGGGGGAGCATCCAGCTGTGCCATTCAACAAACCCCAGTAGCACTAGCAGAGCCCCAATATGCTGGCTGCACAGTGGGTCGCACATGAGAGATGCCTGGCAAGCTTGCACTAGAGTTCTGCACAATGAATTGCACATACTTGCACACATGTAACTTAGTTGAATTCCCCTCTTGTGCATCCCCTAGTTTCTAGCAGCACAATGCCATTTGTCTGGACCCATTTCAGTCCGGCTTCAGACCCAGGAATCTGGCTTGGTCGCCCTGTACTATGACCTGTGCAGGGAGAGAGACAGAGGGAGTGCATGTTGGTTCTCCTGGACCTCTCAGCAGCTTTCGATACCATCGACCATGGTATCCTTCTGGATAGGCTGGCGGGATTGGGAGTTGGAGGCACTGCTCTGCAGTGGTTCCGCTCCTATCTCAATGGCTGTTTCCAGAAGGTGGTGCTGGGGGACTATGGCTCTGTGCCAGGGCAGTTATGCCATGGAGTTCCGCAGGGGTCCATTTTGTCCCCTTTGCTATTTAACATCTACATGAAACCGCTGGGAGAGGTCATCAGGAGGTGTGGGCTGCGGAATCATCAGTATGCTGATGATACCAACTCTACCTCTCATTTTCCACCAATCCAGGTGAGGCAGTGGCTGTGCTGAACTGGTGCCTGGCCGAGGCAATGGGTTGGATGAGGGCCAATAAACTGAAGCTCAATCCAGACAAGACGGAGGTCCTGTTGGTATGTGGCCTGGGCCTTGGGATGGGGGACTTGGACCTTGTCCTGGATGGGGTTGCACTCCCTCTTAGGGACAGGGTTCGCAGCTTAGGAGTGCTCCTTGACCCTGAGCTGTCTCTAGAAACTCAGGTGACGGCGGTGGCAAGGAGTGCCTTCCTTCAGCTTCGGCTGATACATCAGCTGCGTCCCTTCCTGGAGTATGACTGCCTGGCGACAGTGACACACGTGTCAGTGACTTCCCGATTGGATTTCTGTAACACGCTCTAAGTGGGGCTACCCTTGAAGATGGTCCAGATACTTCAGTTGGTGCAGAATAGAGCTGCCAGGCTGCTGACGGGGACTGGGCGTTGTTCTCATATAACCCCAGTTCTCTGTCAGCTCCACTGGCTCCCTATTGAAGTCTGGGCCCAATTCAAGGTGTTGGTTATGACCTATAAAGCCCTAAACGGCTTGGGACCTGGATATCTAAAGGAACGCTTGCGTCCATATATGCTCTCCCACCCCTTGAGATCAGCAACAGATGCCCTTCTCCGGGAACCCTCTGTGAATGAAATTAGGAGGGTGAGTACCTGGAGGAGGGCTTTCTCTGCTGTGGTGCCCCATCTATGGAATGCGCTCCCCAGAGAGGTCCACCTGGCGCCGTCATTATTTGCTTTTCAGCACCAGGCTAAGACCTTTTTATTTAAAACTTATTTTAATTGTTAAATTATTTGTATTTATTGGATTTTAAATTTTTAGCCGAGATGCACCGGGGGGGTTTTAAGCAAATTTTTATTGTTTATGTTGTTATTTATTTATGTATTTTGTTCTGTTGTAAGCCTCCCCGAGGTTTCATTGCGATGGGGCAGCATAAAAATGTTTTAAATAAATAAATAAATAAATAAATAAATTTGCACTAACAGAACAACACCATGGCCTACTACCCAGGAGCTCCACATAGCCATAATAAATAGGGGCCATCAAAGGCACCTCTGCTGAATACCTCCCCCAGGAAGACTCCTCTTCCCTCAACTGTCACCAGTATTAGTCATTCCAGCAGGATGATGGGAGTGAGAGGAGAGGAGGAAATGGGGCCATTGTACCAGCCCTTCTTCTGCTTCCTTCCACGTTCCTTTTCGCTTGTGCATTATGGCTTTTTAGATTGTGAGTCTACAGGCAGGGACTGTACTGAACATGCGGAAGCCACTGTGGAGGTACAGGGTAAGAAATAAGACCTCTCTAATATGTCTAGTGCCCTTGCAAACCCATATAAGCTAGTGGCAATCCCCCATGGTAGCTTCAGGATTCACAGCTTAATGGTGCACCATGTAACCACATGTTTTCTTCTATCTGTTCAGAATCCCCTGCCAATCACTTTCATTGGATGTCCCCATGTACCAGGATCTTGAGAGAAGCTGCATGCTACTCCTTTCTCTTTTGGACTGCATCACTCATGCATAAGCACCTGCCTTAGGAAGACAGGGAAGGAGGGCTTAACTTGGTCAGGTTTTAACCATGCTTAAATGGAACAGCCGAAAGCGCTATCTCCACATGCACTTTTCCTTGCAGAATTTACAAAGACATAGGCCTACGACAGAAACCACACAAGACATTGTTATTTTCTGTCCCATGCACAATGTCCCCAAATTTAAGCCTCTTATTATTCCCAATGTGGGACAAAAATATCCCCAGAACTTGTTGGTTTTGCCATAGAGGTGGCTTTATGGCTCACAAACCAGGAAATATGCCAAGGGGATAAAGAGATCCCCTGAATGTTCCAGTCTCATCCTACAGATGCAGAGGTCATTGAAATGCTGACACTTTGTGTCAAATGCTGAATCTTGGGAATCTTAATCAGTGGAGTACTACAGAGATATCTACCACATTTCTGATGTTTGCATTTTTTTAATCTTAGCTGCTTTGGCTCCATGCAAGCTATCACATTTTTAAAATGTCAGTGACCACACATTCCTCATTCCACAGAGAATGCTGCATGTTCATTGTTACAGACATCTGTCCTTAATATACTCTGTCCCAATTCTCCTGAGTCAAAAGAGGCTATGGTTGACTATGGATCATTACTCTTTTTCTGCTTCTTGGAAAAACAGTCACATTGAAGAACAGAAGGGCCTTTGAACTGTAAAAGTGACTGCTGTGTTCCCATTTTTGCTGGGAAATCTTAGGAAGTGAAAGCACCGAGGTTTCTTATAATTGATGCAATCAAGGTGATGAATCTCAAAGAAGCAGCAACAAAACATGGTGTCTACTTCTGGGCACTGTACACTAGGATAATTGTAGAGAAATTCCAAAAAAGGACAGTGAGCAGTGTAAGCAACAAGGAAAGGGTGGAGGAAATTGCTGTGTTAAATTTGAAGAAAAGAAGCCTGAGGGAAACATGGTAGAACTTTGTAAATATTTGAAGGGGTGTCACATAGAAGAGAGCAAAGACTTGTTCTTTGTTACCTGAGAGCACAGTGCAACCCATTGCTGAGAGGTGGTTTTTATGGCCTGGGGTTCCTCAGGTGTTTTGGACCTGCTGTTATGTGCCATCAAGTCATCTCTGACTTATGGCGACCCCATGAATGAACATCCCCCAAAACGCCCTGGCCATGACAGCTCGGCTCTTGTAATCTGAAGCCTGTGGCTTCCTTTATGAAATCGATCCACTTCATATTTGAACTTCCCCTTCTTCTAGCAGTTTTGCATATTTGAGAGAGACAGAACTTGAAATTTAAAAGAAATGAATGTGAGAGAAAGAGGAACTGATAGAGTCACCAGTCATGAGCTTGTCTTTGAGAGAAGGTGGTCCTACTTCTTTGAAGGTCTTCAAGCATATATTGGATGGCTCTGGATTTCCTGGATCAAGCCAGGGGGTGTGGTAAATGACCTATGAGACCTCTTCTAACTCTGTGGTTCTATGAAGAGACTCAATTCAAAGACTCAAGCAAAGGTTACATTGTTGTTGGAATTTTTGAAAGGACAAATATATCTCCTACTTTGTGCCAAAATTCCCTTGAAAACCTGTGGATTTAGGGTGCGTCCCAAAATTTTGGTGAGGAAGTGTTTTCCTTCTCCATTGCGAGCAGTTCTATGTAAAAAGGCTAGCTTAGATTCAGTGCCAAGTAACAGTGAAGAAATTAAATGAGGTAAGACAGTATAAAAGAAACTAAATAGACCTCAAATTTAACTAAATAGACCTCAAACTGACCAATACACCCTGAACTGAATAAGCCACTTTCACTGTGAATCATCAGCAAAATGAATCATCAAATACAGTCAGAGTCAGTAGCAAAATCTAAACCTTTCCAGGGAGCTTTTTCAAGTTTATGGAATATTTTAATCTCAGCAGAATTTATTTATTTACTGTATTTTTAGTCCACCCCATGGCAAATGTCTTCTGGAGGAAATTCCAGGGGAAATGCCTCTTTCATACTATCCTTGCTCTGGTCCTCCAAGGGAGAGGTGAGACCATGGAATTAGGCTCATGCTTGACTGGTCCTAATGAAGTACCCAGTTAAGTCTTTTAATGCTGATGTAGATGGACATTTCTATGCAGGGGCATTTGCCATATGTAGATAATTTTTTTTGCTACTGCTCCTGGTTATTAGACCAGTGATAGTCTGCACACTTCTAAAAACACTTAGCCTGCCCTTTCTTCAAAAAGAATTAAGGAATTAAGGAATACTGTACTCCCATTCTGAGAATGTGTAGGGTACAGCCCTTGTTGTCGCAACATTAATCCTTAGAGACCAGCAATGGCAGGTTGCATGCAGGGATGGAGCAATCCATCAATTTTGTTTTCTCTCAATTTTTCCAGAGTTCAGTTTCATTCTTCCTGAACTGAGAGACTGCTTTCTAAAAATGAAACTTCATACGTATTTTGTGTGTGCATTTCTGCCAATGCACACAATTTTGCCTAAGATACAAATTTTTTCTGAGCAAGTTTCCTAAAGCAATGCACTTCTAGGTGATGTTTTCATGAATATAAACGTTTTTGTGCAAACTTTTCTGTTATACACATTTTGTAAGACAATCCAGCATTTGGAGACATGCAAGTGCCAGGAATGACCTCGTTTTGAGTTGTGCATAGATTTTGCAAGGGGAATCAGGTGCTAAACGAGTTTCTTCCCCAGTCCTGGTTGTGTGGTGGCTTACTGAACAGATGGGGAGAATCTAGCACCCTTAACAGATCATGCCACAAGCCTGTGCAGAGTCACCAAGAGTCAACTTCTGTAAAAAATGTTTAACAAAATTTCAGCACTGTCCGGCTGGCTGCTAAACAGACAGCAGCTCCTGTGGGTGGGGGGCACGCATGCCTTCTCCTGTCCCCACACTGGGTACCGTTTTCCAGCCAAGCATTAGCACACTGGTTCTGGGTTGCCCTTCCTCTTTTATCAAGGCTCAGCACGTACAACAGCAGCCCATTGGCCAGGTAGCAGCCAAAGTCAAGCAGAGTAGCTTTGGACTCCTTGCATGGTCTGCAGGTTGGAGCAGTCACCAAAACATGATGCTAACAATAGAGATGCTGGCACACCTTTTTACATGCATTATTCATTCATCCCTACAGATGTCACTGGCTTGATTCATTTTTGGGTTGCCTAGAAAGCAAAGTCGCTTTCTTTCTTACAGGTTCAAGGAAGCAACCATCCAATGTGAGCCTGCATTAAAGAAAAGCACAGCACCCTCTGCACACCATGATGTGAAATCTTCCAGGCTCTTTTTTTTTAATAGTAGAAGAATTCTCCACTTATTTCCATCCCGTGGATTTACAAATGCTTTGTAAATTTTCTAAAGCCCCCCATCAGGCTTGCTGAAAGACCTGTGTTAGATGATGCACAGTGTTTGAGGTGTTCAAACAATTTTTGCAACTGAAAATGCACATCTTTATACTACCAAGTGAGGTGGGACAATGTGGTAATGTCTCACAAGTGCACAGGTGTAATAAGATTGCTCTGAAAGAAAAGATTCTAATATATAACTAATCAGGGGCTGTGGCTGGATACATTTAAACTACAAGTGCAGTAGGAGCAGGTTGGAGGGTAAGATAGATCAATAAATATTTTGTTTTTATTGGTATTTTTGTAATCCACTTAGAGAGTCCTTGAGTCTAATTTAATTGTGGAATATAAGCTAGCTAGATATTTCCAAATGGATCTTCCTTTTTTACATTGTAAAGAATGGAGAGACCGAGATTGCATTCCAATACAATGTGTTTAAAATCAACCCGACTTAAACAGCGATCCGCAAAGGCTTGGGCTCAGCAAAGGGTGAGCTGAGGTCTCCTGCCCACAGAGTTGCAGTTTGGGTGAACAAAATTAGCCATGCTTGGTTATAGGAGTTCAGTCCAGATACAGATGCAATAGTTTCACAGTTGGAAATGATGAATCTGATTTAATTTTCTTTCACTCAGAAAAGCGAAAAGCAGGGAGGGGGGAAGCAGTCTTCCATTTAATGGCTCGGAATCATAAACAGAGGTAGGATAAAGAAAGCACTTTCAAGGAGTCGTGGAGGTTTCTGGTGGTGTGGGGGAAAGCACTCTTCACTTGATCAAGCACCACACCTGCACCTCTACTTCTCTGCTGCAAGCAATTCAGATTTAGAATGCTTACCTCGGTTCCACCTCAGGGGCACAGTGGCGTGCGCATTGTAATATAGCAAGAGCAGCAATAGACTCTCCCAGTGCATCCTCAGTCTCCCCGAAAAAGAGAGCTTAGGCCTTCCTCTCCAACCTCCTGCGTGTGTTGGGGGCAGCCTGTTACTTTGATCCTTTTCCTTCCGCTGGGAAAAATTTGCAGCACACACTTTTTTAAAAGATGAAATTAAGTAGCAGCACCTCGCCTTTAGACGACGTCTCTTAGGGATCGGGGAATTCATTTGCACAGGCGAGCTCTGTTTTATAGCCACATCTGGAATGACTCATGAGGCATGTGAGCTTGCTGGCAGCTGTGGGACAGAAATATCATCCCATTTTTTCTCCAGTTCAGTTCCATTCAGTATGTTGGGCCAGTGGGAGTCTCCCTGGGTCAACATATACAAGTAGCTATATCAGGGAACATTACTGAGTCTTGCAGTCTGTTTGCTCCTGCGCACACAAACACATTTTATGGAAGAAGTTTGCCTGCTGCTCTGTGAATACAGTGTTGAAACATTTTTTGGATGCCTACAAGAGAGTGAGGGACACTCTCAGAAAGTCTGCTCCGTGTTTTCGTTTTACAGAGAACACTACAAGAGAAGTTGGCCTGCCAGGTCATGATGTAGTAGAAGGTGCGCAGAGCAAATCCTTGACTCAGATAGAAGCAATTGTCAATCTTCCAGAAAAAGATTTGATAACAAATCAGACACGTCTAGGGAAGAGCTTGCCAGCCATTAGTCAAGACCATCTTGTTATTCTCCCTGCAGGCAGTCAACAAATGAGCGTGAGCCAGCCAAAGTTAAATGGCTTTGATTGTGTGGATTTCAACTGCATTTGGTTAAGTGAGTGCTTAATTCTCTCCTGATTGTCTTCCATACTACTTTAAGTTGATCAATTCTGCTCTTAAATCCTATCTAAAGATAGATGAAGAACTAATGATTTGGGTGGGTTCTTTATAAAAGAATAAGCAGATTTACCAAACTCCACAGGTATTGCTGGTCAAACAAGGCAGGCTCATTCATTCCAGGAAGACAAGTATTATTTTTCAACATCATATCAAAGAGCATTCTATAACCTCATAATCTTCTTATGGCATGTTAATTTTCACACCAAAGCAGTCCCTGTAATTGCATTCACTCCTATAATAATACCTACCTCACACTAATGAGTGGAAATTTGATTGAAGGAATGCTGGTGAGCAGGGGGATGCCCCTCCCTCCCCTCTTCTTTCAGGTTCTGCAGAGAAGCTTCACCTTTAGCCACAGTTCCTGGTGATGGGCATACGCTAAAGTTCAGCTGTGGTTTCAGAGAAAGCCGGCTGCTCCTGGCTGGACCTGGTTCTCCCAAAGTGGTACCCAGCCTTGTGTTTGTCGGACCACAGTTCTCATCACTCTGGGCTGCTGGCTGTGCTGGTTCCATGCCTGCTCACTGGAGTTCCCCTTTTCCTACTCCTTCCAGGTCCAACAGGAGAGGCAGCTGGCACAGCTGTGAGGGGCAGGGACAGGTCCCTGGTTCCCTCTTCCATGGTTGGAACACTCACCCTGACTATAGGGGTTGTTTCTGATCTGTCCCTTGCTTCTTAGGATGCCTGCCCAGGGGCCATAGGATGATTCTCTAAAGGATGTAAAATGAGCCAATTTGACTCCATTGGCCAGCCTCAGCACTGGCTCTTTCCCATCTTGCAGTGACTGCTCCTCTGCCAAGGCTGGAACAACACTTTGGGAGAACTGCAACCTGTCCCTGGGTTTTTAAAAATGTATTTTTCAGAACTTCAGAATGTGCAAGTGATTGCTAGTACTATTCCTATTTTATTGGTCCTTTGCAGGTGTGCCAATAATGCCAATAAATGACCCTCTGGCCATCTGTGAGTGTTGACATAGTGTGGCTGCCTATTAGCTAAGTTGCAGGTGATTCTGAAGCTTCAGTGAAGGAACAACTCTCTTCTAGGAGGGGCCCAGTAGCACAAGTAAGAAGGACCAAAATTGCGGAAAGGGAGTCACGCAGTCACTGCATCAAAGAGAAGAGGGAGGGCAATCTCTCTCTCCTGGGGAAGGATGTGATTCTTTTCCTGTTTACGTGTTGAACTGGTGCTTCTGAATGTCACCTTCCATTTCAACATTTCCCCAGATCCACTGGGGGTCCAGAAAGGGAGGAGCTTCCATCTCCCTGTTTTAATGGCTCCTTTTCATAGTAATTGGTGGTGCAGTTACTGACAGTGTAAAACACACACACACGTATGTGTGTGGCAGGCACCCACAAAGAAAAGTGCACAAATGCAATGACTGGGAACTAGATGGAGGTGGACCTTGGCTAGCCTTGTCTGGTCAATTTCTTTGTCCGTTTCAGCTATCAAAGCAGGCTGAAGAGGAGTACATAAGGGGAGATTACATATACAGAGAGATGCCCATTTCCAAAGATGGATCAAAATAATAATCACCAACAGCAAAATGACATATTTTCCCCTGTTAAACAAGAGGAAAGGAGTGGAGAGGAAGCCATGTCATTGTCTACTCCGCAAAATCACTGAGGTCTTGGACATTCAAAATCTCCCTGGCTCACTTTCTTCTTGCGAATCAGGGGTGAGATTTTGAGTATCCATTTCATTAAGCCCTAATTTAATCAGTGCTGAACAACTGGAATGGGGAGCATGTGGTCTTCTGGTTGTTCAATTCCAAGGAGGAATAGGCAGACGTATGTTCAGTTTTGCACTGTTGAACCACCGTGCAACTCAGAACTCAATTATTGTTCAAAATATACACTCCTCTGCATTTTGTTATGGGGTTGTCCAATCAAAAATTGTGCACAATATTTTTGCAAAAAAAAAAAAAAAGGTATTACGGTAAAATAGCCTCCAAAGGCAGTATGTTAGGAAAGTTGCTTGCTGAAAATGCATGCTAGGCAAAAATGAATGCAAAAATGCATATATTTGGGGAATGTGCTCAATAATGTTTATGGATATCCTTGCAAAACATTAAAGACTTTACATATTTATTTATCTCATTTTTATACCATGAAAAAGAAAAAAAAAATCAAAGCTCAGGACAAACCAAACCTATGATTGGAGGTAACATCTAGAAAGTCCCGCAATCCCCACTGCTGATGTAGGGACCCACAAAGCATTGTGATCAAAATATCCTTTCTACTTGTTTCTGGACCTTTGAACATGATGCTGGATACTTTGCACACTAAAATGTGGGCTGCTCCTTCTTACCTGCAGGATCTGCCAGCACATGCTGCGCACGTAGCTGGATCCATGTTGGCAGTGCCACGTAAACAGGCAAAAAGGGTCCCGGGCCAAGAGCTACACTGCAGGCTCCAGTGTGAATGAGCCCTCAGTCTGGCAACGGCTGCGGTTGCCTGGCTACATTGCTCAGCATACCGCTCTGATGGTGTGGTTCTATTTGGGGAATCCTCAGCGAGGTGTGTGCATTTTGTTGAAGGAAAGGTGGCCTTGGGAATATGAAGTTGTCATTGCTAAAAATATCAGAAGTAAAACATTTCCCTTTGCACATTGCCAATGGAAATCCAGCCATGTGAATGAGTAAATGGACCCAGAAGGACTTGGGACACTAAGGCAGGGTGATCCACATCGTGCCCTTCAAACTTGTCTTTTAGCAACCATCAGGTTAAAACCAGGGAAGGGCACATCACGACTGGAATTGCAGCCTTTTTTCTGGCTACACATATGCAACACGGCTCTGCTGCAGAAGGTGATCAGGTCTGGTTCTGTAAACTTCCTGGATGCTATTTGGAGCTCTTGTACTGAGAAAACTGCCTTATGCGTCATCAGACTGTCTAGGCCAGTATTGGCTGGCTGGTAGCAATTCTCTAGGGTCCCAGACAGTGGGGTTTCCCATCACCCAATCCTTTTCATTGTGCATGCTGGAAGGTGAACTTGAGTCCTTCTGTGTGGATTGTGTTTGTTCTAACTGAGCACAGGCTCCTTCCTAAAAGCGTCTTTGAGTCCTTTGGCAAAACTACAAAGTCTCCATCTTCACCTCTTGCTTTGTTAAGCATTGTTCATTCTCTTGTCAAAACAAAGTAGTAGTTGCAGTGTCATTAATCATAAGTAGGGATGGTGGGGAATCTGTAATGGATTCAGTGAGGTCAAATTTCTAAGGATCTGATCTGTGGAGCCTAAAGCAGACCAGCTTTTCCTGAGTTGGACAGATTTTGTAGACTTTTATCCGTTTCTTCCATGCAGAAATTTAATCACAGAAAAACACAACAAAGAAAAAAGCATGGACCAAAGCCGTACATCCCTCATAGGCTAAAGTGTGAAAATATGCATATTTCAGAAATTTGTGTATTTTGTGGGGGGAATTTTGCATTCTGGGGAGTGCACAATTGTACAAGTGTGAATTTGTGCAAATGTGTACAAACACATTTGCCCAATCCTGTCAAAGAGCAGACATGGAAGGCACTTGGCAATCTGGAACAGAGATGACAATTTTCATGTGTCCCTAAACATAGATGAGTTTCCAACTCATTTTCCAGCCCCACTTCCCATTTTGAATTTCAGTTGGTTCCAGTTTTCTCTGTTCCTTGACTGGGTTATTAATTGTTATGTTCCAATCAAGACCTCTGCTATTTTTGCACCTGCCTTCACTCACAAGTAATTTGTTGCGAATAGTATAACTACCTAAATACACACTTATGCTCATCCACGTGTTTTGAGTCACAGTCACACTGCACCATTGGTTTTATAGTGTTAAAGTAAAAAAAAATAAACAGCAGTTGGAGCTTCTAGTTATGTAATTCATCTGTTGCCCCTAAGTCCAACCAATACTGGAGTGTTGGTTAAAAATACTTAATTGTACTGGTGCCTCTCTGTAGGAATGCATGCCTTAAATCAAGGCTGACAATTGGTTGGATTCTGGGGATAAATTTCTGAAATCTCTCAAGAGCTGCTTCTTTAGAAGTCTGATGCAACCTCCTGAAGTTAGAACCTTGGCTTTCTGTCTCTGTGGCTGAACTCTTTTGCAGATGTTTGGAAACTGGGAGCCATTCTGTGAGCTGACCATTAGAGAAGCAAATCACAGTCGTTTGTTGAGCTGGAAAGCTCTTCCTTAGGAAGGATAGATGTTTTAATTGCCTTTTTTCACAGCCCGAAAGGTCAACCTTTTCTTTCCTTGTAATGGGAGGAATAGCTGTTTCATGCATAAAATGTATTCTACTGTACTGCGTTATGCTTGGGTCTGTACTTAGGGTTCATTTTTTTTTAATAGGGTTCTTTTTTATATATATTTATTTCTGCTCATATTGTAGGCTGGATTTTTACAGAGAAGTAACACACTTTGAGAATAGTCCAAAAGAAAATCTGTCCAATGGCCCATATCTCTGCCCAACCTACCTGAGCCAACAGGCACAAAGCAGGGAGGAGAGAAAAAAAGAGCCACTGAGCACCGCAGCCAAGAACTGGAGCAGCAAAAGAGGGATGCAGCACTTCCAGTCTCCTGGCAAGTGAGAGATTGGACAAGGTTTTGCCCAGGATCTTGTGCAAGCCAGGGTGATGTAGATGCAAGTATGACAAAGCCTATTTATCCTCTGCCAAAGTGGCCAGCCTGGTAAGGCAAGTAAGCAGCATGACCTGAGGTGGCACTGAAAATGCATTTTGTGTGGTCACTCTCTGTTAAGGCCAGGAAAGATTTTTTTCCTGCTACTTCCACCGAGTTGCTGGGTTAAGATGGCAATTTGACTGTTTTGCTTGTTTCTGCCTTTCTGGTTGGAGAAGGATGGACTTTGGGAGAAGGATCAGGAGAAGGTCCCAGCACCACATCAGATGTCCTTAGTCTAACATCTCTGCCAAAGAGCATTTTGAACTCCTTAAAAAAGACAAACAAACTGACTCAGAATTCTAGAGAAACCCAGAAGCATTTGAAAAATGATGCTTGGCCATTAAATCCTGCCCCCCCTCAGCTTTTATCCCAGCACAAAGCTGCTTGCAGTCAGGGCTTATATCTGAGACTAGCTCTCTGATTGCTTCACAAAATCTCCTAAATGTCCTTCTGTTCCTTCATCCATCTAAACTCCATGAAAACACTGCTTTGCTATGAGCAGAAGCAGAAACAATCTGAGATGCGTATTTGGACTTTTATGGACAGGAGTTGAATTTCTGTTTAAGGATCAGGACACAGCTTGGGTGTTCCTTGGAACACGTAGCTTTACCATTTGATGTTCAAGTGAAGTCCATGGCTTGGAGTGCCTCTGTTGGGACACAAACTAGAACGGTTACCCTCCAGGTATTTTGGGCTACGACTCCCAACATTCCTCACAATTGGCTATGCTTCCAGAAAGTGATAGGAGTTGAAGTCTAAAATACCTGGAGGACACAAGTACCAACAAGATCTTGTGGCAGTTATTCATGCTTTAATCCCCAAGTTTAATTACCATGTGTTTAATGTGGTTCTATCAGCCAGGTGTCAATGGCTAGGCACTTGCCATGGGTCCACACTCCATCATAGGAACAGCACTCATAAGAACACCACCTCTTCCTTGCTGTAACCTGTTTGCTCTTGCTCCAGCCAAGACAACAGTTGGTGCTAAGAAGGAAAAACAGTAGATTCCACTGCCTGCTTCTTTGCTGATTCTTTGGTTGGCAAGCAAGCAGATGAAAAGGAGCAAGAGGAGCAACAGTGCAGCTGGTTATGATGGTGGTGAAATGGTGGACTCAATAATGACCTTTTAAGAATGCCTTGCCCAAGGCCTCCCAAAGGATGGAACTGGCATTGGGTTATAAATGGGACTCCCCATGACAAGTGTTGCAAAATCACAACCGGTTCAGCAAACATCTCAGTGAGGTCATTATCTAGGTCATTATCATAGTTGCTTGTGTAAAAAGATCCTAAGAGTCCCAAAACCAGTAATCTGCAACAGTTCAAAGTACCAGATCAAAGTATCTGAAAGGCTGGTTCTTTCTGTATACATCTGCCCATGCATTATCCACAATGGAGTCTCTTCCCCATGTGCTCCCATGTTTAGGTGATGGGGGATGGCTGCTGGTGGCAAAGACTTTTGATCTTGGACATTGGATGTTCCTCTGTCTCAGCCATGCTAAGGCAGGGGTGGGGAACTTGTGCCCCTCCAGTATTTTGTCCTACAGCTCTCATCATTTCCTACATTTCCCTAGCCATGATGGCTAAGGCTGATGGGAAATACTGGCCAGAATATCTGGAGGGTGACAAGTTGTCTCTGATGCAAATTATTAAGCCCCTTTTGGGCAATCTCTGGGCTTCCCCAGGATTGGGACCAAGGTGGAACATTATCCCAGCTCACAGTGAAGAATGTTCCAGAGAAAGCCTTCTTCTGATCATTTCTCCTCTGCAGTTTCTGGGGGCTTCCTCACCCCTTCCTTCACAATGCTAGACCTGGCACTGGGCCCTCCTCCTCTTGACTTCTGTATCACAGGTGCTGAACCTCTTCCAACTGAGACCCGAATCCATTTCAGAGAAGCTCTTGGGCCACAGTCCAGATGTGGGCAGGGCCAGAATATCACAACATGTTACCTTAAAATTACGTTGGGCCACATGTTACCTTAAAATCACCACACGTTACCTTAAAATTACTTGCTAAGAACTGAGTCTTTGGAGAAGCATTTCAACTGTTTCTAATGGGGCAAAACTGCACAAAAGCTGAGAAATCACCAAACCATTGGTGGCAGGGAAGAAGGGAATGGAGCTAGGGAAAGAAGGTGTGATGTGTGTGCATGTTAATGTGTATTCTCTCTCCCCATGCCCACTCGCTCACACACACCTGAATTATCCTCTTGCACCTGATGACCTAAGCCCTTACTGCAGAAGTTCATGCCACAGTGCTTCGTTGTCCTGATCTAGCCCTGGCCTCTCAAGCTGTGATCTGTTACTCTGAATTCCCAGCAGCCCCTAACAAGGAATCAGTGGCCCAGAAACAATCCAAGTGCTGAGGCTACCTTACGACCCATCACACTATGAAGAGAACACTGCTAGAGGTATTACGAAGGGAGCACGGCCCAAAAGAAAGCAGACAGCGGCTCCGTGCCACAAATTGCTGCTAAAATCATAAAAGAAGGTCAACAATGTGAAGAATTTCCTGCCTTCCAGCCTGTAAAGTCAACAACTGCCACGCTGAATGTTCACAGGAGGAGTATTCGTGATTAATTCTTTCGAACAGCTCCAGAACGTCTTTTCAATAAATAGCACTGCAAGATATCGGGCATTTTCTGTTGCATAGTGTTTTGGGTTGCAGGTCTTTTTTTTCTCAAATCCAAAGCAAAATTGGGAGTGGCTCAAAGCAAAATATGATCTGATAACATAAAGCTGGAGTAAGTGTTATAACTTCTGGTGCTGAGAGAAATGGTTGACAGTCTGCAGCTAAAGGGGCAACAATTCAGGTTTTTGGTTTGGCTTTCCCAGCTGAAGGAAAACATGGGAGAAGCTGTGGGTGAGAAGAATGGTGCTGTGGTCAGGCCGAAAGCAACGACTTATTCTTGAATGTTAAGTAGTGCCAGTAAGATTCTTCATGGGGTATAAAAACATCACAGTCCCTGCCCTGAAGACTTTACAATCTATAGTAGATCCAGATGATTCTGCAACTAAGTGGAGCTCAAACAATTGAGGCCAGCATGAGAGTAGGTGAAAAATAACCCCGTAACAATAACAGAATAGCTCTGTTTGCATTCCATGACAACATTGTTTGCATGTTATTGGTTTGCATGTTATTACATTTATAATACAGACTATATGCGAAAAAACAAACCATTCAAAGCAAACTCCGCCTAATATTTAATACTGGTTAGGGAACTTGAAAGATATATGGCTCATTGTGTGCAAGTGTGCGCTGAAATACTGAAAAGGTTTTTTCATTTGGGTGTTGTTGGCCCATAACCATCTTGGGTGTTGCCATGTACTGATGGCAGCAGACAAAATTGCTCTTTCAAGTTGCAGGCATGGCTGCTGCGTGATGCTTACTTGAGGTAGATTTCCTTGCTCTCTCTCCATTTCTCCAGTTTTGTCTTCCTGTGTAAGACCAAATGCAATGGAAAAATAGCAAATCTCCACTTGTATTTGCTCCCTGATTGTATGAATACAATTGCATGCTTTATGTGTGTCTGTGAGGAGGGTGGTGGGGGGAGAGGGAGGGGGGAGAAATGCCTCAAAGACATGAAGCATGGAATGGAACCTCTTTTCTAGCCTGTCTCCTCTTCCCTGCAGCTTCTTTTCATGCTTGATCTTTGCCTTGAATTCAATTCATCTTTCAGCTTCTCGGCTCATGCCTAGACAATCTGTACAGAGGGAACATTTCAAGATGAAATTTTATCTCATGGTGATGTAATGAACTGGGCTGGAGGTGTTCGATGGGCTTTGAAAAAAGTTCTGGAAGAGAACTGTTCTGAAAAGAACGGAGGACAGAATGGTGGGTTATTTTTACTGTGTGGTTAGCAACTACGTTTGGGTTATAATAACATTAATAACAACAGGAGATGTCCCTCCCTTCCATTTCAAAACCACAAGACATGGGGAAGAGAGAGGGATACTTGCCTCCCCAGTAGAGTTCCACTGAAAATGCACAAATGCTGCAATTCACAACTTTTTAAAAAAGAAGTTCCCATTGGTACCAGTGGGAGTTTATATTCTCATACATACAGTGAGGACAATTTTGAGGGGCCAGGGATGGATTGCAGCTAAACTGGGGGTGTCACACAGAGGTGGGCAGAGACCTGTTCTCCCCTGCAGAGGACGGCGGGATGTGCTCCAGTGGAGCCAAGCTCAAGGAACCAAGGTTCAGTTTGGATGCCAGGAAGTACTTCCTGATTATTAGGTCTCCAAGGGTATGGAATGGGCTTCCACGGGAGGTGGTTGAAGCCCCATCAGTGAGGATGTTCAAGGATAGACTGGACATGCACATGGTAGGGATGTCACGCGCAGCCAGCTGGAGCTGGGAGTCAAACTAGATGGCCTGGGAGGCCCCTTCTGACTCGCTCAGTTTCTACGTTTCCCCTTTCTGTGCAATGGGGTCCTGCTAAAAATGTCCTCCTCTCCTGGAATTAGCATTTTAAAAATCTAGATGTGATTAATAACCTTACAGTAGATGTAACATTTAATTGGCCTTCATTTAACTTCCTTTGAAAAACACTGCCACAAAAGCTTTTGAGCCTCATAGCTATGAACATACATGTGGAAACAAGTAGCAGAGCCTGTGGACAATAGCAACATGAACATGTACAAGCATGTGCTGAAGCAAGATTTCTGTTGCTCAGATATTCAGGCTTCACAGCTCCATCCATCATCTCTTTCCATAGCTGCAAGAAGCAGACTACATTCCAGGTCATTTTCCACAGCAGTGCTGCCATCAGTGGTAGGCATAGCTGGAAACCTGCTAAGGGCCCGTATCCCAACAGAAGCATACAGAGAAGAGTTCCTTAGACTTGCTCCTCCCTTTCACCAGTGCAACCCCCATGCTCACCTTCTTGTCACTGGCCAAGACAGCACTGTTGACGAGAAGGAGCAACAGCAGATGTCACAGCCTAAGCAGTTCACTGGCTCTCTGGCGGCCAAGTAAGCAAGCGGTCCCATTGAAGAGAAGGCAGAGGATGATGTAGGACAGCTGGTGATGATGCCGGTGAGAAGGTATGGATCCCACTGAGGCTGCCTTGCCCAAGGCTGCAAAACCTGGTAGCCAGCACAGATGTCTTCATGAGCATAGCTGACATGGCTCGGAGATAAATATGCCCCTGTGTATCTTCGTTCCACTGGCCACTTCGTTTGTGCCATTGGCCACTGCATTCAAGGAAGTGCACACAGTAACGCTGCATTCATTCGTACCTGCTCCTAGTTGTTACAGCTTCAGGAAGGAGAAAGTGATCTCACCTGGAGATCCCGTTTTCAGTAGCATCCCTGTGGCAGACATTGCCTTTGGGCAGCTATCAGTTTCTTATGGTTCAAGTATATTTGCACAAAGCTCTGCCGGGCTGCTTGCAGATGGACAGTTCCAAGCACTATCAACCAAAGGACACTGTGCAGCTTTTCCATCCTTTTCCTGTAATGGATACATACATACATACATACATACATACATACATATATATATTGTAGCAAGGAAACAAAGGAGGAGATGGTGGGAAAACAGGGGAGGGCTGCCAATGGAAGATGATGACATCGGGTTCCTCCATAAAATCCTGTGAATAAAACAAGGCCAGTTGAACAATTACATTCTTGTCTGGAAGCAGCCTCAGAGATAAGTCCCATTGATTTCGGTGGAACACATCAAGATGTTAAGAAGAATTAAACTATAATGTTCTACCTTTCAAGGAGAGATGTTGGAAAGAACGAGAAAGAGATTATGCTAAAGCAAATGCTGGCCAGTCCAAAGCAAGATTAACTATAGGCATTAGCAAACTGAAAAAGGAAAAGCAATTTAACATAATCCTTTTTGAAATTATAAATGAAAGAAGGATGATCCCTTCTTTTCTATTTTCTGTACTATTTCATCTGTTATCTCCCTTTCTTATTTTTATTTTATTTTGACAGTAAGCTCAGTGGACAACATCAACAGCTGAGCTGTTTCTCCATTCTGGAGGGCAGAAGAACCAAGAGAAGGAAGGCACTTTGCAAGACTCACAGGCTATATGTTTGATACAATTGATTTCTTTGTCTCCTCCTCACCATAACGACTGAATCTATTCTCCCACTTTTAAAAGCCAACAACAGAACGACACTTCGGAGATAAAATGGGTACCACAAGCATATGTTCTAGCAAGATAATACTTCCGAAGTTTCCGTTTTCTCCTGGACAACATATGGACCCTTGTTATTGATTTGCCAAAGCCTCTTCTTGATGAAAATGGCAAAAAGGAATGGCTCACCCAAGTGCAAATGGCTCTGTCTGAAGGTCTGGGGTGACATTTTAGGAGCACTAGTGGATTGGGAGGTAGCTAAAAAGCCAAGCTATTGACTAAGCCAGCCCTATCTGGATTGGGACCTGGCTGCCTGAAATACTATCTTCTTCCATACAAGCCTGCCTGGTTCTTGAGATGCTCTGGAGAAGCCTTTCTTCACGATTGTTTCCTTCAGAGGCATGTCCGGTGGTGACCCAAGAAAGGGGCCTGTTCAGGCTGTGGAACTCCTTGCCCAGGGAGGCTGTGTTCAACCCCTCTCTGCTGCCCTTCCAATGGCTGGCAAAGACTCTTTATTCAAGAAGGCCTTCGGCTGGTGAGTAGCCCTGTTGGGTTGGGTACTGCTTTTATTCAGCAGCTCTTATGCTCCTGATTGCATTTGAATGCATTGCTTATTGTTTAAACCAATTTTACTTTGAAAGACACTCTTTTTGGTTTTTGTTTAGTTGTAAAGTCATGCCTGATCCATCACAATTCCATGGACAACAGTCCTCCAGGCCTTCCTGTCCTCCACCATCCCTCAAAGTGCACTTAAGCTCACACCCACTGCCGCAGTGACCCCATCCAGTCACCTCAACCTCTGCCACCCCCTTCTCCTTTTGCCTTCAATCATTCCCAGCATCAGGGTCTTCTCCAGTGAGTTGTTCCTTCTCATTAGGTGGTCAAAGTAGTTGAGTTTCATCTTCAGTATCTGGCCTTCTAAAGAGCAGTCAGGGTTGATTTCCTTTAAGATTGACTGGTTTGATCTTTTTGCAGTCCAAGCGACTCTTAGAAGCATTTCTTGTTAGAAAGGCAAAGCACAAAAGTCAACAAATATCATGAAAACTGTGTAGACTGCCTGTTAATTCTGACATGGAAGTGCCATAGCATCCCACAGAGTCCTCAAGGTAGCTTCACTCTGGGATATTGTGAAGGAAGAGATACTCCACCACTCAGTGTTGCTGAGCCATTACAGCCAGGGAAGCCTGTCATTGTCCACGGACAGAGTAAGGCCCAAAGCATACACATGTGCCCTACTTTAGAGAGACAAGTCATCTATTTGAAGGGCTGTCAGAAGACAGTCCTCTATTTTAAAAGGTGCACAGTCCAAGTTCTCTTTAAGGGCCAAGATCCAGAAGAAGGGCAAGCAGGTACCTTGAAGATGAACACTTGGCAAATGGGTAGCAACCTGGGAAGGCATACAGATCATCTCATCATGGTCTTCCCCACTGCAGGGAGATGTATTTCAATTTAAACAAAGGCAGTTATTTCTATATTTGTGGAAGAATTAAATTTAAGGCTAATAAATCTAATTAAGCAAACCCCCATGCTTCGTGACAGGCTCTTTCTTCACGTCTGGGCTCAGGGAGATTTTTTTTTTTTTTTTGGACACTTTGAAGCACTGAGTCATGCACAGTCGCTTTCTAAATAGATGCAAATGGATGAAAGTTCAAGACATTCAGGGTGCTCTCTTATGGTTTGCACCTTATTAGCTGGAAACCTCTGAACTGTGGAGCTTCCGTGATCCAAAGCTTGTGGGCTGCTGTTGGCGGGGCAGGAGGAGTGGTGGAGGTAATATTTGCCTCTTCCCTGCAACGTCTGCTTTGTTCTGTTGCCTTCTTTAGATGGACCGAGGCACCTGTGCAGAGTTGGCAGAGACTGGGCTGGGAGGCCATAGAAATCATGGTATCTTTGGCAGTCCTTTCCCCACTCTTTCCTCCTTACCCCCCGGCGTGCCCCTTTTCTGATCTCTCCTTGTGGTTCTTTCCATGCAGCTGCAAGCAGGCAGAAGAGGTGTGGGGAGAGCAACTGGGTTCTTGGTGAGGTCCCAACAGTGTCCATGGGCTTGAAGGGGGACCTGGGACTATTGTAGGCTTCCTGAAATGCTCTCCCAGGACCATAGGCATCCTTTTTCGTTAACAAAAAGCAAACATATGCAAGCCACTTCTAGAAACAGAAAATATAATATAAAATATTGCTACAGTACTTGCTGAAAAAAGTTTGAAACAGAAAAAGAAAATAGGACAAGGGCATCATGCATACTTCAGAGAATCATAGAATAGTAGAGTTGGAAGGGGCCATGAAGGCCATCAGGTCCAGCCCCCTGTTGCAAGAAACCAATTTACACCATCCCACTCAGATGGCTGTCCAATTTCTTTTTGAATGTTTCTAGTGTGGAAGAACCCATGACCTCTCTTGGCAGCTGGTTCCACTGTCGTATTGCTCTGACAGTGAGGAAGCTTTTCCTGATATCTAGCCTGAATCTGGGTTGTTGCAACTTGAATTGATTATTCTATGTCTTACACCCTGTTATCACAGAGAAGCGATCTTGACCTTCCTCTTTGTGACAGCCTTTGGGGTACTTATAGAGGGATACCATGTCCCCGCCTTCTCAGTCTTCTCTTCTCAAGGCTGAGCATGTCCAGTTCACTCAGTCTCTTCTCAGAGGGCACTGTTTTCAAACCCTGGATCATTTTTGTCGCCCTCTTCTGGACCCTGGACTTTACCAGGAATGCCTTCTGTGAGCAGAGGAGCAAGGATGCCCAGTGTCTTCCCATTTCTTTTCAAGCCTTATAATTGAACATATTTCATGTCTTGAAATTCAGCCCATTCATGTTTATTATCTTCATATCTACTGTCATGGTGTTTATTGTTCTACAGACATTTCCCAGCCTGTTCTCTGTAGTTTAACCTTACCGATCTAGATTTTTTTCCTGCAATATTCTCTTTTCGCCAGAACAAGCTGTCTGCCAGTAATATGTCAGCAGCAAACTATGCTTAATGCAACGGTTGCCTTAAAAGAACAGATGCAGTCTTTGCACATATAGATACTTTATTTGTACCTATACCTGCAAGTTGGGACATGCAACTGTTATGCAAAGCCATGTTCTCTTTTGTCCCCCTTTGTTTGCTTCCTTGCTTGTTTTTGGTGATGTGGAAATAGTCACCTTCAGGTCCTGTCAGAGGACACTTGGGCCAAAGTCCTCTTAAACTTGAAGATGGTCCTAAAATAGTTGCTGCTGTCCTGTCTTGCTTGTGGATATCCCAGAGGTATTTGGTTGGTAACTTCAGAAAACAGGCAAGGTGCAACTTTGGGTTGACCTAGCAGGGTTTTGCTGGAGAAGACTCCTGCGAGTCCCTTGGAGCCCAAGGAAATCAAACTGGTCAGTCCTAGAGGAGATCAACCCTGATTGCTCTTTTGAAGGCCATATCCTGAAGATGAAACTCAAATACTTTGGCCACCTAATGAGAAGGTAGGACTCCCTGGAAGTGTCTAATGTTGGGAACAATAGATGGCAAAAGAAGAAGGGGATGGCAGAGGATGAGGTGGCTGGATGGAGTCACTGGGGCGGTTGGTGTGAGCTTGAGTGGACTCTGGGTGGAGGACAGGAAGGCCTGGAGGAATGTTGTCCATGGGGTTGTGATGGGTCGAACACCACTTCACGACTAGCAACAGCAACAACAACAAAGCAGGGTTTATCTGTTGTGCTTCAGGAAGAATTTGTCTATCTGTGAAGCAGGAAGAAGTTTGGGGTTATGACAGATTAACAGATGAACCCTGACTTCACTGCATCACTTTCCTATCACTCAAAAAATGTGGAATGGTATCCCTTTATCAAAATGTAATCAAAGTGAATAAAAGGTTCCATATATGGGAAATGACTAGGCCAGAGAGGAAAATTAAAAAACTGTTATCATTTGTAAAAGAATGTTTCAGATTTCTTATTAATTCATATTCATTATTTGTTACCTTTATATCAAGAGTTTATTCCAAGGAATCCAAGGTGGAATTGGAGATTCTTGTCCTCCCTGTTTCATCTCTGCAATAACCCACTGTTAATAAAATCACCCCTTCAGTTCTTTCATTAATGTGTTTTGAAACATGGGAATTGATTCCTACACAGAACTTGCAAGATTGCTAGAGATTCAGATAGAATTGGCATGAACTTTCACATGAAAAAGAACAAATCACAGTAAATTTGAAACTGTTATACCTGAGAACAGTTGTGTGGCTTCGTGTGCAGAGGTGGAAAGAAGCTTAAAGAGGCAAAGCTTGGCGTTTCTTTATAGGAGAAAGGTTTGAGCATCCTTTCATTGTCATGGAATTCTGTCTAAAGTAAAAGATGAAATTCCTTCTAGAAAATTCATATTTTGAATTTCAAAGGAATGGAGAAAAGCTAAAACTAGATGACTTTCTTGAGGATAAAAGGTTACATTTTCTGTACACTTGGACTCTTACAAGATTCATGGAGATGAAGATATCTATAGTTAGCCTTAGCTAACGGAAGCCCAAGGAATTCAATGGGTCCATTCTAAGCATGGTAAAGGATGCAATGCTCTGCATATTAAGATAGACAAAAGGTCCTATAACTTCCAGCATTGCTGGCTGGGAAATGTTGGAAACGGCAGAACTTCTGTCCAAACATTCAGAAGGCTGTGCCCTATGCCTGCATCCATCCCTGTATATCATTTAATGCTATCAAAAAAATTGTAGAATGTAATTACACTGGGGAAACAAATATTTGTGTTTTATTTTCCAAAAGGGGAAGAACAGAAGGCTTTGCTGTTGTTAGCTCTTCCTAAGAAAAACATTTCAGAACATGCTGGCTGATGAACCCTTTATTGCAAACCCAGACATTGCTGCTGCATCAGGATGCCTGGGGGATGTGGTGGGGGGGGGGGATAGTACCACATACCTGGAGCACACCAGGTTGCTGAAGGTGGGGGTACAGGAAAGAAGGAGGAGGCTTTCCAGTGCCACAGACATGTCTGTCTTTGCCTCCAATGCTGCCTTCCTCACCCAAAAAGAGCTACTCTGAAGAAAGCAATAGGAATGAAGAAGCCGAAGTTGGTTTCAGCTGCATGCTTGCTGTACATGGGTGGATTCTCCCCACACACACCCAGTGGTGTGCTTTCATTTATCTAGAGGAAGAGAGGCTTCAAGCGAAATGCATCTCATGGGAGCCTGGGAAGTCTGGAATGCGGGACAGGGCTTACCAGAGAGATTACAAACAACAGCTTTGCTCAGAATCCCGTCTGTCAGTCTGCCCTATCAAATCGGAATGTACCAGGCCGACGGGGCCTTGTGGCTCCCACAGGAAAGGCAAAAAGTGAAGGAATGCCGGAGGGGACACTGCTGCACCACAGTGTAAATAGCTTTGGCTGCCAGAGGCAGGCGGACTGTGGCATGCTAGCCGTGCTTTTTTCTTGTTTCTCCGAAACTGGCCATGCTGTTTAGTTCAATGAGCCAAACTGCTCTCATAGTTCCCAAAGCTATTACTGTTACTATTGCTATTAGTAGCAGTACCATTTCATTAAAAAGATATTTTACTTGGACTGGAGGGTGGCAGTGACAGTATTTCCATTTTCTCCATTTATTCTTTATTTATACTTAATTAATCCTTTCCCACAAGGATTTTCTTCAGCCTGGCTTTACAATAACCCTGTGAGGTGGGAAAGGATGAGAGGCAGAGTGCCTGGCCCAAAGACCCTGAGTGACCTTCATGGCTGAGCAGGGAGTAGAACCCGGATCTCCCAAGTCTGTCCAGCACTCTACCCACTGTGCCATTTTGGCTCACTGCATAATCCACAAATCTCTCCATGTCTGTGATGCTTTGTCAACTGGCTTCTCCAAACCAGCTCTTTCCAGATGTGCTGGGTTACAAGTCCCATCATCCTCAGCCAGCAAGAACAATGGCCATGTGGGCTGTGGGCTGGGGGTAACGGGAGGCTGGGGATGATAGCAGTTACCATCCTACATGTGTGCCTGGTTGGGAAAGGTTGCTTCATCTGATATTCAATGAGAAACTTCTTCCCAGAGTCTCTGCCATATCTCCTACAAGCCAGCCCAAAGGAGGAGATCTCTTTGGGCTTCCCAGAAACTCTCCAACTCTGGCAAGTGGCCAAATTCTGAAAGGACCAGTGGAACAGCCCCTGGTCATATCCCTCCCTATGCCCTTCCAATGAAGATGTTGTACAGAGGGCATAATGATGACAGATCCTGAGCTTTTCACTCAGTATGGGAGAATATTTTTTAACCCATAAGGTGAGAAATTCATTTAGTCCAGCTCTAAATAGATCAAGACAGATCTAATTTGGCTCATTGGTCCTAATGCTATGGTCCAACAGAGGCCCAAGGACAATGAGTGGGGTCTTCACACCAGTCTAGGAGTGCCACTTCAAGCTTGCCAAAACAGGGGAAACGCACCACAAAAAAGGACAAAAGATACAGGTGGTGGTTGTTGTTGTTAGTCCCGAAGTCGTGTCCGACCCATTGCGACCCCATGGACAACACTCCTCCAGGCGTTCCTGTCCTCCACTATCCCCCAGAGTCCACCTAAGCTCACACCGACTGCTTCAGTGACTCCATCCAGCCACCTCATCCTCTGCCGTCCCCTTCTTCTTTTGCCATCTATTGTTCCCAGCATTAGGCTCTTCTCCAGGGAGTCCTTCCTTCTCATTAGGTGGCCAAAGTATTTGAGTTTCATCTTCAGGATCTGGCCTTCTAAAGAGCAGTCAGGGTTGATCTCCTCAAGGACTGACTAGTTTGATCACCTTGCGGTCCAAGGGACTCGCAGGAGTCTCCTCCAGCACCACAATTCAAAGGCCTCAATCCCTTGGTGCTCAGCCTTCCTTATGGTCCAGCTTTCACAGCCATACATTGCAACTGGGAAAACCATAGCCTTGACTACACGCACTTTTGTCGGCAGGGTGATGTCTATGCTTTTTAGTATGCTGTCTAGATTTGCCATAGCTTTCCTCCCCAGGAGCAAACGTCTTTTAATTTCTTGGCTGCAGTCCCCGTCTGCGGTGATCTCGGAGCCCAGGAAAATAAAATCTGTCACTACCTCCATTTCTTCCCCATCTATTTGCCAGGAAGTGAGAGGACCGGATGCCATGATCTTAGTTTTCTTAATGTCAAGATACAGGTAGCCATGCATATTCCATGTGCTAATTTGGGGAGAGGGGAATACTATAAATTCAATGGAAACACAATGCATCTTTCCCATAGTGAGGCCACTGGTGACCAAATGGCGTGTTTACTTGCTCCAGTCTGCTAAGAGGACCTAACTGTGCATGAGCAAACTTAAAGTCCCTGAAGAGTTCCATATTAGGGCTTTCTCTTCAAACCAGACATGGATTGGCTTCAAATCAAGGATGCCTTTCAATGAAGAAGCATCCTCTGACAACCTACAAATATAGGACTGTCTTCTGCAAAGCAGAACACATGGTCACCCTTTCCCAGTCCTGCTCTATGCTCTCCAATGGTGGCTGTGGCAAGCCAAGATTCCACTATGATCCTCAGCTGGTGCAGAAGACAGGGAGGAAGCAGAGCTGCTCAGTATCCAAACCGTCTCCAGGGAACCATCCCATGCAGCGCCACTTAGACAGGCTCAGGTGATGTCCTAGACTTGTACCTGAGCCACTGGGCAGCCACTGCTGGCATCCAGGGGAGGAGACCAGCACTGAGACAAATCTTTCTATCTATTTCTGACCATTCACTGGGGGTGGGGCAAAGAAAGATCTGTACCTGAAAATTGCAGGAAGGGGTGAGAATCTCTCTGTGTGTGGGGTTTACCTTCCTATAAGGAGGTGGCTAAGGGGTGTGTTTTTGGTCTTTGTTTCATGATTTTTGCCCTGTTCCGTTTGTGCAGTCTCTCTAGCTGCTTGAGCTTTCTGGAACCCCCTAGCAGGACTGCAGGCTTTCCAGCGCTGCTGCTTTCAGAGTGCCCGAAAGGTGAGCAAGTTGTCATTGTTGTTTTGTTTCTTGCTGCTGCTGCTCTTGCTGCTCAAAAGACCTTTAACAGCAAAATCGACCCCAAAGTGCCTTGCTCAGTTTTCAAACTTGTGAACTTTCACAAACTTGTGAAATAGAGCATGTGAGCACAAGGGGACTGCCAGTCCCCTCCTTGTAAGCACTGAATGTAAGCACTGAATAAGTAAGCACTGAAGTCCTACATGCTGAGAAATTTATTCCCGTGAAAGAAGTGGAAGGAAGGAAAGGAAAGGAAAGGAAAGGAAAGGAAAGGAAAGGAAGACTGTCTAATTTCCAGGGAAACAAAGAGGTTGTGAATGGCAGGCAGGGTTTTTACCACAACACTATAATCAACTTTACTGGCCTGGATGGATAAATAGACTGATTTAATATTACGCAGCTTCCCAAAACAGCAAAAACAAGACCAAGGAGGATATGAGCGGGCAAAGCTGTGATTTCCTTGTGTACCACCTCCCCAAGTGATCTAAAATATGAATTTCTTCAGGTTGCAGCCTATAAGAGGGCCTATGATTGGGGAGTTTGCATGGTCAGTAAAGGATTTCTCATCAGGTAGCTGTGATTTTAATAAACTATAAATCAAAATACACAAACATCCCAGTCCAATGCTATCCATTGCCAACCCCTGGCGAAAACCCCACCTGAAATGGTTTCCAGCTGTTCTGCCTTGAATGCGGTTCAAGGCATGTTTATCCTGCCCTCAGAGATACATACATTGCCTACCCCTGGGCAGTTTGCTTAGCAAACTGCTTTGCTTCACTGGGAACCATTCTTCAGTTTCCTTTAAAAAATAAATACATTAAACCACCAACATTTAACAGCCAGTCCTAATATGCTAAAAATGTCTGGTGTGTGATACTTCTTTAATGGAGCTGCAATGCAATGCAATGCATCTCTCTCTCGAAGACACACAGACTGTGTGTGTGAAAGCAAAAGATGGATTTTGAGTAATTAAGGCCATTTAATGGATTTTGGCTGCCAAAGAAGAGTTGCTGCTATGCTGTCTGTTGCAATGTTGTAGAGGAGCTTCTGCTTTTGCCCCAGAAGCTTCCTTTTGGGTCAGAGACCAGACTTAATTTAGCAATCCCCATCTGGTGGGTTACCAAGCAACTAGAAGTGAATGTCTTCCCACTGAGTTATTAAGCAGAAGGGTGCACAAGGAGGAAAACCCTAGTCTTGAATCTCTGTGACCTGAAAGCCATCTACTTCTGAATTCAACTCTATTGCTATCACTCTTAGCAATATTGCTCTTTATCAGGTTCTGCTATGGAGTTCTTACTTGTTACTGTTTTTCTGATTGCTTGGTTTTTATAGGGGTTAACCAGGAAATGCCTTGATTCTCTTTTTAGCATTATAGGGCTTCAAACTTATAGTCTCCAGGTAGACATGCTGAAAGGACAGATAAACTGGCAGTGGCAGCAAAGAAGAGGAGCATGCAAAATTCATGGTAGCCACTGCCCACTACCCCATGGGGTGAGAGACACCACTGCAGTTTCCCAGTGAAGTGACAGGAAGTGCTGACTGCTGCCCCTTGTGGCAAACCATGACACTACAGCTTGCCAGTGAGAAACCACTGTCTGGACAGACTCTAATGAGCTAGCCATTGGCTCTTCCTGGGGAAGCTTCTTAGAGATAGCTTCTGTAAGAGAAGCTTCTTAGCTTCTTAGAGAAACATTGCTAGAATAACAAGGTCTACTTGAGCTCTGGTGTTTTTGGGGCTATTCCTGACCTGACTCATAGCTTGTTCTCCATTCTGCCTTCTGGTCATAGGTGAACTTCAGTCTGGACTCCAGGATTATTCCTTGTCTGACTTTTTCTTTGTTCTTTGATCCTGTTTGCTTCTTTATTTGGGCTCCCGCTTCCTTGATCTTGACTCACTCAAGATGGATGCCCACAGTGTGGCCCTGGCACAGATCTGGGGGACTTCATGGGCTGGTAGTGGGCCCCCTACTGGGGTGTTGATCTCAGCAATTGCCCAATGATCCAGACTCCCTGAATCCAGTCTCTGATCTGAATTCTGTTTGGTAGTGTATATATTTAGTCATGACTAGTCACTTAGAATGGCTTTTTGATTGGTTTTTAAACAGGCATGTTGTTTCAGCTCATTATTCCATTGAACACTAAAATTTAGGGAGTTTAAGACATTCCAGACAGCAGGCAGATCATGCATTCTCTTCATCATCCTCTATCTCACCACATCACATTATTAAGTTACTTCTTGTTTTGCTGTGCTGTTTGTCAAAGAGATAAGATACTGTGTTCCACACAAATTTGTTTTCTAGCATCCTGAATGGCAAAGTTCAGAGCATGTTTTCCAGCTAAAAATGTTGCAGTTCCAGAAATGTTGATGTATTCATTATACATTATAATATGGTCTGGGAATTCAATTGTTCTTTAAACTTCCGATAACTTGGAAAGGAGTTCTTGATTTGGCCTGAACAGAAAATGAAGAACACTGTTTGTCTGAGACTTCAAATGATTATTCCAGACCACTTCAGTTTGGATTTTCCAAACAACAGGACCATAATTTCAGTGGCAGACTCCAGCATCAAATAGCCAAATCAGTAGTATGACAAAGTTTGATTCCTTTCCTTTGGGTGTGAATAGAGATCAGGATTCCCTGTTCCACTTATTGATTTACTTAGTTAAGATGAGTGCTGTTGTGAATGCTCATGATGGCCACTTGCCAGTCCTCACAGGCAAGAAATGGGTGGCCTGCATCTGTTGAGGCTACAGTCTTATGCATCATGCCTGGGCAGTAAGTCTCATTTAACTCATTCGGACTTAATTCCAGACAGACAGTATACTATTAAAACTCACATTTCTACCATTTTCCTTCTATAGTCTTGTATGTGTGTTTGTGTATCTCAGCCGTCACATTTGCCTGATCAGGTTAATCATCTCATCTCATCTCATCTCATCTCATCTCATCTCATCTCATTTCATTTCATTTCATTTCATTTATTAGATTGCTATACCTCTCAATGGGACTGCAGGTGGCGCAGTGGTTTAAACCGTTGTGCTGCTGGGCTGGTTGATCGAAAGGTCGCCGGTTCGAATCTGCACACGGGGTGAGCTCCCGTGCGCCGTCCCAGCTCCTGCCAACCTTGCAGTTCAAAAGCATGCAAATGCAAGTAGATGAAAAGGTACCACTTTGGTGGGCAGGTAACAGCGTTCCGTGCACTTCGGTGTTTAGTCATGCCGGCCACATGACCACGGAGACTGTCTGCGGACAAACGCTGGCTCCCTCGACTAGGAAACGGAGATGAGCACCGCCCCCTAGAGTCAGGCATGACTGGACGTAACGTCAAGGGGAAACCTTTACCTTTACCTTTTACTACCTCTCAATAGCCAAAGCTCTCTGGGCAGTTGACAAAGATTAAAACACTAAAAGTACATTATTGAAAGCCTATGCAAACATAAACAACAACAAAAGGCACAGAGACACACATATCTAAAGCAATTGTAAACAATTAACAAGAACAATCCAGAAGGTGATTAAAACAACTCCATGTGCTGCCAAATGCCAGAGAGGATGGTCTTACCCTGGTACCAAAATGATAACAAAGTTGATGGTGCGAGATGGGGCTCACTGGGGACCTGCTCCCAGAATGCAGGGGGGGCCACTGAGAAGGATCCCTTCCTTGTTGCTACCTTCCAAGGCCCAGTTGAAGGAGGAACCTGGAAGAGCACCTTAGATATTGACCATTGTGTACAAATAGATTCCTGCTGAGAAAGGCACTCCGTCAGGCATTCCGGCGCTACAGCTGTTTTTGCAAGATGAACACAGCTGCCCTCCTGAAAGTTATTCTCTGTTCAGGTGATTCATGTACACATGCCTGGCAGTTAGCCCTATGGAGCACCATTGAACTTGCTTCTGGGCACCGTGTAGCCAAAGAAAAGCCATGCTGCATCCAGTCTGGCATTCCATTCCCACAGGAGCCAACTGGAAGCCTGGAAGAAACTGGCATAGCATTTTGGATACTGGAGGCAATGTATAAGCAATGCACCTTGTGACAGCTACTTATCCTTTCATTTCAGTAGGTCCACAACCTGAGGCAGGAAAGCACCTGTGCTACTAACAGCCAGTCCTTCCTTCTCCTCTCCTTCCCACTTCATCTGCCTCCATCCATCACCTCCACCCGTTTTCCTGGTCAACCTCCTTCCTCACCTACCTACTCATCTTCTCCCCTGCTCTTGCCCCCACAAGCTCCTTGCCACTTATTTATTTATTTATTTATTTATTAAAACATGTATAGGCCGCCCCATCGCAACAAAGCCTCAGGGCGGCTTACAACATGATTAAAAATACAGAAGCAATACAAATATTTAAATAATTTATCCCCCCACCCTGGTGCATCTCGGCAACTAAAATTAAATACCCCATACCAAGTAAATAAACAAAACTACCTAACATACACCCCAATCAACACAAATATTAAACATACATAATATCAAACACTAAACAAAAATAAACTCAAACAAAATCAACATTAACAATTAAAATAAGACTGAAATAAAAAGGTCTTCGCCTGGCGCCGAAAAGCATATAATGACGGTGCCAGGCGAACCTCTCCATAGTTGGGGCGCCACCACCGAAAAAGCCCTCCTCCGGGTGCTCACCCACTTCACCTCCCTCACAGGAGGTTCCCGGAGGAGGCCCGCTGTTGGATTGCCACTGCTGCCCACTCAGCCAGCTTTCCCTGGGACGATCTGCAGAGTGGGCAGCAGCAGTGACAGGATGGGGGACAGGGGAGCAGCTGCAGTGGCAGCTGCAGCTGTGCAGGGAAGGCAGTGTGGAGGCGAGTTCTTCAGGACTGGGTGATGGTGAATGCGCCATTCACTACTCCTCCTGTTCTGCCCCCCATGGCAGGGGCTTCAATCCACTTCATAGGAGGGCCAGGCTCTAAGTATGACCAAGTCTGAGCCTGATTAGGTTTTTTGCCAGGTTTCCTGAATGTCAAGCCACAGGAGAGAAAAATCAGGTGCTACATTGCTGGACTAGGACTTGGGAAATCCAGGGTTTAGACTCCACGTGGCCATGAAGTTCACAAGGTGGCTTTGGGTTGGTCATAGTCTCTTGTCCTAAACTACCTTACAGGGCAGTTGTGAGGACAAATCACGAGAAGGATCATATAAGCCACTTGGGTTCCTCACAAGTGGGGAACAGGCCAGATATACATAGTGATAATAAAGGCTGGGTCCTGACAAGGTATGAAGAGGGCCAAGCTGTTCCTGCAGGGAGCAGAGCAGGGCAACTGGTAGGTTCAGGGGCAAAGCCTGGTCATGCCAGGTAGCTCTGGCATCCATCCTGAGCGATCCTGCTTAAGTGTCCGCAGCCTCCATGCAGCCTCCTCTTTCTGTATTCCTTGCAACAGTGGTGGGGAAACCCTTTCAGCCCAAGGAGTACATTCAGTTTTGGAGATGCTCTGGGGGCTGCATTCCAGAGGTGGGTGGAGCCAAAAGCCAGAGAGGCAGAGCTGGAAATTAGCAGACATGCCAGCATTTAGTTCTCACTGCCAGAAACTATGCCTGGGAGAGGCAACCGTGTCTTGTCAAAAGGGAAGAAAGCCACATAAAATTAGTAAGCTACCAACTGGTTGGTTGTTGGGGGAAAGGGGTGTGGCCAGGAAAAGGGGTGTGGTCATTTAGACAACCTCCCCCCCCCCCCGGGTCAGGATAAGATCTCCGGGGATTGGCTTTGATCCTCTACATCCTTGCTTTGCAGCATCCTATTGGCTAGGTTAGGGTTTATGTAATATTCTTCCACCAGTGAAGGCAGAAGCATAAAGGATGAATGACAAGCAAAGGGCTTGACAACAGATGAATCCCCAGACGCCACTCAGTGTCGGCAGGGAGGGAGGAGTCCATCTTTTTAAAAAGAACGTTTTCACACATGGCTCTATCACAATAGTTCACTGGCACAAAAATAATGGACAGCAAAACACAACAAGTGTGCATAGGCAGTTCCACCAGTTCAGAGTTGTCCTCATTGGCCGGCCTATTATGGCTTAATGTATTGTTTCAGGCTTGCAGCTTGCTTCCCCCCTGGCACTGGAAGTGATAAAGCACAAAATATCTAAGCAGAAAGGTATAATGATGAACAATGGGGAGAGCTATTGTCCTGAATTGCTGCCAGCATATAGGAATGGCAGCAGCTGTGGATCTTTTTGTTCTGGCATATCAACGAGGCCAGAGCATAATTGACAGTAAGCAGGGGATAGCCTGACACCAGGAAAGCACCAACTTTATGTTCTTCTAAAACATTTTTACAGTGTTGTGAAGAGTTTTAAAATGCAGCCTTAATTAAGAAACTCAGAATTAGCACATCATGTACTTTCCTGTGTTACAGTATTTATCCTGCTTGCTGCAACACCATCATCTCCAGATGGCAACACATATTTTGATCATAAACAAAAAGCAACAATGAGAAATAGGAGTCATCCAAACTTCTGGCGCAGACCAGCATGTGGCCACATTCCTTTATCTCCCTGGAGACATCTTAAGTCATGGCAGAGCAAATAAAAGTTGATAAATAGTTCCTGAAGGTCTCCAGGCACTTACCTATTTAAGAGGGCGAGCATCTGTAAAAGTGATGCCTGAGCTTGTAAATGAGCAAGTTGGGTGACTGCCTGCCTTATTTATAGACTTCACAATAGCAGGTAATGCAGTCCCCCAGTGTGGCCTGATGGAGGCACGTGTGATCATTAGTGAAGCCATCAAGATTTGGAGTTGGGTGTGTTTGTGACATAGGCTTGCCCAGGTATGAAAAGCATGAGCCAAGCTCAAATCTGCCTCAGTCTTAGTGGCTCAACTGAATGGCAGCCCCGCTGGATTCACATCTCTCTCTGCTACTCCTCAACTCTCCACAGTGCCTCTGTAACACTTAGTGAAAAGGGGAAACTACAGGGGAGGCTGGTGTGCAGAGTTCCAAAAGCCAGAGGATGAATTTAAAGGCACTGATGTTGAAGAACAGGCCAGCAGGCTGAATCTGGCCCAGCTGGGCTCCCAGTCTGATCCTCTGAGATTTCTCAGATGGCCAAGCCTCCTTTTCCAGCCCCAGTCCCTTGCCCCACTGCAGATCATGTTTCCCAGATGCTGTATAATTTTCCTCTCATTCTGAAAGGTCCAAGTACTTCTTGTTAGTTACTGGCAGGAGGAACTTTAAATCAAACTTTGCTGGCATTTTTAGGATTTGAGCACACTCCTTTTGCCTCTGGAACTGCCCAGCCCCTGAGAACTTGTCCAAAATGGAATTTGGCCCTTGGTCTGAAAAAGGACCTCCAATTCCAGGAAATGGTTGGATGTGCTGCACTCCTGATGCACCTGGCTGAGACAAGAACCAACAGATCTAGGGCAATTAAAGGGCCTCATGGAACTCATGAGCCAATGCTCTCGGGGGTCTGTAGGCCCTCCATCACTGTAGGCATTTATCAAGGCCGGGTGGCCATCTGTCAGTGACACTGGGTGCAGTGAGAAGTGGTTGGCCTAGAGGGCCTCCAAGGTTCCTTCCAACTCTTCTTCTAACATCCTGGAGATCTTTTCCTTGCCCTCAGAGGGAAAAGATTTAATCCCATGTTTCCAAACAAAGAGGACCCTTCTTAAAGCTTTCTTAAAGGTCGTCTATTTGTTAAAAAGGACAGATAATGGAAGATGGCATTGATAATATAAACTGGACATGAATCATTTTCTCCAGAGCAGGAAAAAATAGTTTTGTGGCCCCCATTGGTGATAAAATCCAAATGAGGAAACTAGTGATGCCACCAAATATCATAATTAGTCCAGATTGTTGATCAAACCTCATACATTTGCAATGCTTCCCTAATTGTCTAGTACAAGCTTCTGAGCATGAGCAGGCTGTTTCTAAACATTTCTGGGCCTTGCACTGGGCTGGCTGGATTAGCCCTTTGCTTGCCCTTTCCACCGTTCACTTCCATGAAAGGAAGAAAATTCAGCAGCATGACCCACCTCTGAATTTCTGGTCATCTTGTACAGTCTTGGCTGTTGGCTGCAAGAAGACATGACATGATACCAAAGTGCAAATCTCAAGATACACTTTGATTGTTCATGTACGAAAGCTGAGTTAGATGGGTCAGCTTTGAGGGAAACACATCCAAATCCACATGGATGAGTTTGTTATTTTCCAGTGGTCAGGGTGGGCGAGAAACAATCTCACTTGGGCTAAATTTGCCTGTCACTAGAAGTAACACACAACACCTCTAGGAGACTTAACTTTGTGCAATATGAGTAGCTTTGGTTCTCTACTTATTTACACATTCAAATGAGTTCAAAATCAATCTGAACTTTATTTTCTCTTAGGTTAACAATGTAAAATAAATTTGACATCTCCAAATCTGAGACTGCACTAATAATTTTTGTTCCATCTGATTAGACATTTCTCATTGTACTTTTTGAATGATGAATAGACTTTAAATAAAGTTGTTTACATGAGTGGGCTGATTAGTAACTTTATCACACATCTTATTCATGATTATGCTATTCAAGAAAGAGCTTTTCCCAGTTTCTTCACTGCATTTAAAGGAGTTGGGCCAGCTTTCCTTTGCTAATGGGAATAAAAGTGACAGAGGAAGCTAGCTAGAACAGGAGGACAATTTAATAAGAACCTGGCCAATGAATGGAAAATGTGATCATCTGTTTAAGTGAAACCATAGTTTAGACTGTACTTGTTTTAATTGTGATTTAACTTTTCTGTGGATATTTTATGTTTTTTAAAAAATCGTCCTAGTTTGTGACTGTAAGAAAAAAAAACTAAAAAAGCTATTTCATCCATACCCCATTGGCGGGTGCCATCTTTGCTGCCAGAGCTTTAGGCCCTCAGAAGATTCCATTGCTGTGCTGGCACCTGGACTGAGTTTGGAGCCCTCATTTCCAATTTTCCAGGATGCTTTGGGGTGACAGAGCTTTGGGGGCATTGTGGAAAATGTGAAGGGACAGTTCCAGAGGAGTCTCAGTTAAAGCTGGGAGTTGGAAGCCGCTTTAATTTCAGTGAGGAGGCAATGGAATTGATCATGAGGGCAGAATTCATGGCAAGACCTGGGGTTTGCTGCCTGATATGTTCAGGAGGGCTCTGTCTGGTGAAAATGCTTTAAAAACAATTAGTGTGCTTTTTCTTTTAAATAGTCATTATAGCAGTTATTATAGCAATGCTGTCAATACAAATCAAACTTTTTTGTCTCTTTGTTTAGTTAAAGACTATACCTTTGGCATGCATGTCCAAATTATAGGTCATTAAAAACAAAAAGATATCCCTGATATAAAACAGTGTAAGAACAGTAAATTCAATAAATACTAAAGTGAGAGGGGCACTGTAACAAGACAGTCGTAAAAAGGGGGTGTGTCATGATCCATTATGAGTCAGGATAAGCCTATGTCAACATATATCTTCAACAGACACTTAAATCTCCTCAGACTTGCTTCTTTCTCTGCACGGCATGGGAAGATGTTCCCAAGAGTGGGTGCCACTGCCCAAAGAGCACATTCATGTGTTCGTTGTTACTTCTGGCGTGATCTTATGCATGTTTAGACAGAAACAGCCCCACAATTCCCAGCATTCCTCAGCAATTATTAGGCTTTTATTTTTCTGCCTACACATACAATTATGCCCTGGACCCCCCTCAGTAAAACTGACATAGTCCACTAACTGAGGATGGGGCCACCGGAGGCCATTAGGCCTAGGCCACTCAACCCTGGGGCAGGCCTTGAGTGCACCAAGTGGGCATCATCCAGATCATAACATGTCGCCTTCAGAACTGGCTTCTAACCCAGCTGTCCAAGGCTTTCAGACTTAAAGAATTAGGCCTTTACACCCTGGTCACTGTTCCTCTCCCTGAATGAGAGCTCATCCCTTTCCAAGCCACATTTGAGATACTGTGGACAATTCTGGTCACGTCACCTAAAAAGGGATATTGTAGAATTGGAGAAAGTGCAGAAAGGTCAGTGAAAATGATCAAGGGGCTGGTCAGAAAGGAAAGGTTACACCTTTGGGCCTGTTTAGCTTAGAGAAAGGCTGATTAAGGGGAGGGTTTTACAAAGATGTGAAGAAAGTGGATAGGAAGAGATGCTCCTCTCCCATAATACTAGAATCTAGAGTAATCCCATGAAGCTGATTGGTGGGTGATTCTGGATAGAAAAAGGGGGTGCACTTTGTCACATAATTCATAGACAAATTATGGAATTCATGTGATGGGACCCAACTGTGATGGCTTTTAAAAGAGATTGCCAATGGTTACCGATCCCAATGGCTTTATGCTACAGAGGAACAATGAATCCATAAACCAGTTTCTGGGGACACACGACTGGGAGGGTGCTATCACATTCATCTCCCCAGTGACCACTTCCCTCTACTTTGGCTACTATGTGAGCAGAATGCTGGACCAGATGGACTTTGGCTTGATCCAGGAGGGCTCTCCTTACATTCTTTTCCTATCCTAATTGAAGTTCAGCAGGTCTTCAAAACAAGACAGTGTTTTGCTGGCTATGAAGAATTGGACAAAGGAACCCTTCTGAGCATTCCACAGGGTTGTTCGCCAAAATAAAGATACAGACCATGTTGGAGATGTTACTGAAAGTTTAAGAGGTTAAAGACGGGGTTTGTTTTTCTGCTCATCTGTGAGCAGTGTTTGGGTTGCCGGCTAGCAATTCAGACATGACGCTTCCACCTTTAACAGCTGTAAAACAGAGAGGAATATGGCACTTGATACTCTGGCAGCTGCCTTTTTATCCATCCAGATGTTTAGTTTAGCCCTATAGCAAGTAGGGCGGGAAGATAGGCACAACCTGGGGATACAGAGCATAGTTTGAGGTAGAAACCTGGCAAGAAGCCCTTCCATTTTATTTGTCGCTACATGCTTTACTAAGTAGATTGGGGGACAAATTCTAATTCAGGAGGAACTCCTGGGCCGGCCACCCAGCAGCGGGTGGAGGGAAAAGCACAGGGAGGGAGCACAGAACCAGAGAAAGCAAAGGGATGTGCAATGCTGGGAAATCAGTTCCATTTGAAATTCTGGACTTTTGGGGAGAGGTTCCTGAAATGCATGTGAAATAGCTGCACACTGAGAACCAAGAGTTGCATATATGTAGCAAAAAGTGCAGAAATGAGGATTTGTGCAAATCCAGTCTCTGGCGTAAATTGGGTCTAATCTCTAAATTAAAGGGGCGTAAAGGGTTTGTGCTGCTTTGATTGCATTTGCATGCTGGTTAGGTAGCCCTGGTGCTGTGTGCTCCCTTAGTAAATATCCTTGTCAGAATGATCCTCTCACTACTTCACTGGTGGCTCGCCATATTCTCTACTTCACAAAGAACTTGTCATGGTCAATTTTGCCAAGGTCAGCATGGGCACTGCAATTTTCCACTAGGATTATGTGATTTGTGCACATCAAATTGACATATTTTAATTATTATTTGCAGTTAATATTTTTCAGCTTCCATGATTTTGCGATGGAGTTATGGTTTTAAGTCTCTCCCCTGACACACTCCTCCCCTCCTCCCCATCAGTATTATGCATGCAATACCTGATTTCCTTCACTAATGTGTTTGTTCCAGCAAATATTGTTCAGGAGATTCAGCTGTTCATGATTATACCACTGGGTTTTGTTTTAGCAATGCGATAGATGCTTGTGGGGCTCCAGCCAGCTCGAGTCAGGTCAGTCCCAGCAACCTTGCTTCCTGTGAAATGTGCACCAATTGCACAATTGTTCTGCAATTTGCACAAATGTCCTGAGTTTTGAAATAAACTTGTGCAAATCATGGACCAGAAATTCACATACTGGTTCAACTTGTGTCCAATTGTGCTTGTGCCTGCACAGGGGAAATGGAATGGAATCTGGAGGGCTGTTCCAGGAAAATATATTGGATTTCCTCCTGCCAAATGGGGTTTTCACATGTCCCCAGGGCCAGCTGTAATTGTCACCAATGTTGACATTTTTCCTATGAAGCATGTAAAACACCACTCAATTTTATGCATGTCTACTCAGGAGTAAGCCTTAGTGCAATAGCTTCCATGCCTGCAAACTATAGTTTTGTATGGAATTACATAGCAAAGCCATTTCTTCCTCCCCTAATTAGGAAAAAAAGAAATTAAGGGTGTACTTCTGGGGACAAAAAAATTCCTGTAACTCCCAGTAACTCACCAGGCAGCCATGTTGGCTGTGGAATGCTGGGAATTAGAGGTCTTTTTCTGTTAGAGATGCATAGGATTGTGCCATAAATATTTAGAACTTACTTACTTCTATCCTGTGCACATGTTTGTGTGTGTGTGTGAGAGAGATATTGTTCATCTTTTGTCTGTATCTTTTGCTTTGCTCTTTGCTTTCTCACCAGTCAGTCCACCACAATTTAGTATATCTTTCTCCCTATTAAATGGTAATAAGTTTGCTTTGTTGAATTTCTCCCATTATTTTGGTTCCATTTTCCCTTTGTTTCTGGTTTCATTCAGTACAGCTTGAAATACAGCCTCATTCATTAATTATGATGGTATATTGTGCATTTTTGGTCAGCTTTGCTCTTGAAATTTCCTGTCTTATCTGTCTTCAGCAGGTGCCAATGGAAATTTTCTACCCATTCCCATGTCCTGGGGGCAATGAATTTAGGGGCAAAATTGACTGGGTGGCTAGATATACCCCACATCTTTTCACATGTAGTGGTTCCAATCCAGTTTGAGGGCCTGTGTGTTTACACTGGAGAGCAAAACGCTTACATTCACCCAAACACTGCATTTTACATTGTATCTAGTTTTGCACTAGGTAAGGAAACATGTGTTTTGTTTTTGTTCTTTTCTTTTATCAAGGTGAAAGCAAAAACATCACCCTGATTTCTCCAACCCTTTAAAAGTTCCAAATCCAAAAGACATCCAGAAGAGCAGAGAGATTGTAACAGTAGCACTTTTTGTCCTCAGGAAACCTTCTCTGCAGAAAACAATCTCTGCAGATCTCCCCTTCCACACAAGATACAATAGCTCATAGTCAGAAAAAAGGACACCTCATTATCAGTGCTGTGCTCTGAGGAAAGTCTCCTACAGCGTGGAACTTGCTGGAGAGAACTTTCAGAACTAAAGGAAGGCTGCTCACCTATTTTCCCTTCTTGCAGTGAGCTCAACTTCACATCATCTAAACAAACCCAAGCAAAACAGTGAGACTCTGTAGTTCATCCCTGAGCCTAAGTCTTTGATTGCACATGGAGGTCCTCTCTTCTTCCTCAAACCATGGCCAGCATCCGGAGTGGACATGCTGGGGCACCTGCCCAGGCCACGGGCCCCACCTTTGTGCTACCTCTGCACCAGCCTCTCATCCCAGCCTAAACAGCTGAGAAGGAAGAGGAGTAGCAGCCAGCCATGGCCCATTGGCCCAGTGGCTCCCTGTTTTCTGAGCAGGTAAGGAGTAGTGATGAGAAAGGAGCAGGAGAAGCTGGTGGCAAGCTGAGCACTGGAGGAAGGGGCTCAGTGAATGTGTCTAACCCAAGACTCCTCAGAAAACTGGAGTTGGTGCTGGTCAAACCATAAGCTGGGCTTGTCCAAGCAGGCCCATGGCCCTTATTATCACTACTTCATCAAATGAATTAAGCCTTTTAATTAGAAGTGCAAATATTTCTTCCATTCCATTCCTCTATTATTCCTGTTTTGCTCTGCTCTGCATTCCAGCCTTCCTGAATTAACTCTGAAACAGGAAGAAGCTTGCTCTGCATCGTTCCATTGCTTTGATTCTCTGGCATTTCCCAGCTCTGTGTGCATTGATAAAACACTAGGACAAACAAACACAAAGGCAAGCTTAGGGGCTGGTAGGATTGTGCCGCACCGACAGTCTTTTGTTGTGATGCTTTCTGATGCACTCATGTGCTGCTACACACAAAAGCATCTTGACACAACTATAAGTTTTGTGAATGCACACTAGGGCACTGGTTGAATGCTGCACAGGAATTAGTCTCAATGCAATCACTCATGTGATTAATTTCATTGATGACAGCTTTTCTACTCTGACTTTTTAGCCAAAAAAGGCTCCCAGAGTGGCTTACAAAGATTAGCAATATGGCAATCCTAAGGCTTAGAACCTAAAACATATGATTTAAAAGGAAAAGGAATTGGGAGGGGAGAGGAAAAGAACTCTAGGTCTCTGGCACTTCCTCTTAGTTTCAAAACAGAACATATAAAAATGTACTTTTGGCTTGGTTTGTCTTGAGAAATCTTCACAAACTAATGTTGGAAGGAGCGGGTGGAAAAGGAACATGAAGGAAATGAAAGCTGTGGCAAGTGGCTTGTGTATAGTATAGTGGACAAACTTTGGCAATAAAGGTAAAAAGAAGAGAAAAATAGATCGCAATCAAGCGAGGGAGCAAGGTGACATGTTAGCCATGGCATTTGGGGCAGGCACCTGGGCACAAGGCAGGGGAGACCCCTGGAGCACCCACCTTCTTGGCATGAACCACGGGTGTTCTGCTGGTCACTGCTCCCAATGCAGCCAATATTGTCACTATAGGCAATTTTCTATGCAGACCATAAATCAGCAGTAAAAAACCTCCTGAGCTGGAAGAACCAGTGGACTGACGCATTTTAGAAGACATGTTTCTGTCTTCCAAAAACAAATCCCAATGCTGGAACTTTTCTTTAAGCATCACTTTCCTCAATATATATTCTGCCTCAAATCTGTTTGGACAAGGATCATGCCCTTGACATTTTATCTCTAGTTAAAGGAAGCTTGTCCAATGCTGTCAATTTCTGTTCTCAATTCTGTACTTTTTTTTTTTTTGGTAATGGGCAAGGTTATGAAACTAATTTCCCTGGAAAAGATTTAATGCTGACTGATACCCACAACCTGCAATTACTCTCAATGCATTTTGCGCTACATAATTAAATGTTAACTGGAGGGCAGGCTGATCAAATGATGTGTGCATGGGAATAGATCAGAAGATGGATGTTTTCTGTTCTCCACAAGATGGCGCCCTTTTCTTAGGTTAACGGGGGAGTCCAGGCTTAAGCCGGCCACTGGCTCAGGTAGGAAAAAAAGCATGCTTAAAGCCTATGCTTCCATGGGGTGATCATCCACAGCCCTGAATAGCACGATTTTCTGCAGGGGTTGTTATCGGAGATGCTCACGTGCTGAAGGATGTATTAATGGCAACCATGGGAAAGGGCCTAAGGATTTCTTTGACCTGGTGTGCCATCTCTTCTTTGCCAGGGTTGCTGCGCATTGGGCTTTCCAATACTAGTGGCTCCCCAGCATCAGTGCCCCCCAGAAGGTGTACAGGAAGCCTTGCCTGTGGTGATAAGCCCTGCAGCCCTGCAAAGGCACATCACACTAAGCTGTGGCTTATGTTAACCATGGTTAGTTGTTTTTGCCTTGATTTGCCTTGCAGATGAGCAAACAAAGCACAGGTTTACCCCTCCCCATCATTTCCAGTTTGTTTCTCTCCCACTCATTACACTACCCATCAGAGCAGTTTCATTCTTAGGGTGCTTGTGCTGGGTGTTTTTGTTTAAGGGCCAACAGCAGGACAAAAGAGCTCAAGTTAGGCCATTGTTCTGTGTTCAGACATTGCAACAATCCATGATGTCAACTAGCCAGCCTAACCCTGTTTAATTTGTGGTATATAGCAGGTTAACAAACCATGGTTTCTTTGGAGGGATGGGTTCAAGCAAGATGATAAGCCACATTTCAACAAACTGCACCACATCTTAAAGTTTTGGGTGAACCAGTAGAGTCGGAATGTTTGTGGGCAATTTAAAATGGGCACTTTCCAGCAACCTGCCACTCAGCAAGTCTGGGCTCCAGATGCCGGGAGTGAAGACAGGCCCAAAGCAGGTCTGGCATGCTCAGTTCCCATCTGCTCCCCAATGAAGTAGAAGGGAGCCTGCACAAAGGAGAAAGCCAAAAGAAACTTTCAGTTAGATAGGTAGGGGAAATGACCTTCAACAAAAGTGGGAGCCAGGGTAGTGTAGCAAGTAAGCATAATTGAACTGGAACCTGGGATAACTAGATTCTAGTCCCTTCTTGGCCATGAACCCACCTGGAGACTTTGAGCCAGCCACTGTGTCAGGATCTGGGCTGCTCTGGAGTGCCATCTGGTAGTCAGGACAAGAATGCCCACCTCAGTATCCACAGGATCACTCCCAGCCCCTGCTGGAGCTCTCAAGCCTCCTGATGAGCAGCAGCTGGGAGCTCTGGGGGAAGAGCTATGAGAGAGCAAGCATTTCCTCCAGAACTGGCCTCAGAAACACAGGTCTCCCCATTTGCTGTAGTGCCTGCTCCTTGCCTAACTCAGATCCTTGCCTTGCTGTCTGCTTTGCGGCCTCACTTTCTCGCCTCAGCAATGCAGATCTTCTGCTCACTGTGGTGTGGTTTGCTTCCCACACCTTGCCTGACACTTGCTGCACCCAAACCCTTGCCATGTATCCTGCCTTGCTGTGTATCCTACCTTGCCATGTTGCCTCAGCAATGAAGGTTTTCCTGCTCGCTGTGGTTCAGCTTTTGCATCCTGCCTTACCCTTGCCTTGTATCTTGCCTTGCCATGGATCCTGTCGGCTATCCTGCCTCAAGGTACCTGCACCTTTGTTTGACTCCCTGGTTCCTGATCTTGGCCTGTTTGGTCAGCATGACTTGGACTTGCTACTGAAACTTGCCATCAGATTTTGGATTCTGTCTTGCCTGGAGTTCTCTTGCCCTGGTCCTTCTCTCTTTCTCTCGCTCTGGACCCTGACATACTGAGGCTAAGCCAAGTCCACCTCACGGTCTTGTGAAGATAAATGGAAAGTGGGTGGAGCATGTGGGCCACCTTGGGATCCTTTCCAGAGGAAGAGACGTGGGATATGAATGTACAAATAAATCACATCGATACATCGTTGCTTCCCTATCAATTTTCAAAAGATATGGGGCAGCCGAACTAAAGTCAGCAGGTGCATACACAGAGTGAGCGTATTCTTTTATGGAGGGACTGACTTCTGTACGGCCATGCACAGGGCTGTGCTATAGAATTAGGGGCTTCCAGAAATGTAACAGCCATGAACTCCTTACTTCTGGGATCATTTTTCTGTGCGGAAACTGTCTTTAAAGTTAGTGGAAACTCTGGAACTCCTGAATACTTTCCCTAATTTATCCTTAATAAGGATTTGAGAATGATATTCAATTAATTCAGAAATTATGATTGGCAAGGCTCATTGAGCGTCTTAAATCCTAATTGCATGAGAATGCTCAAAAAGTGCTCATTTAGTAATCTGCTATGACAGTACTAGTTTGGTACTAAAGATAAACCCCTGCTGTGAATCCCTTTCAATATTTATTCCCAGGGTAGATTTTCTTCTTTTGTTCCAAATTCATGCAGTTTGAAGAAAATGATGATATGGGTGCAAAAATTCATGCAGTTTGAAGAAAATGATGATATGGGTGCAAAAAATTAAGAGATTTGTCTTCTAGTTAGTGGAAACATGGGCTGAGATGGTGTGAACTGGGATACAAGTTCTGGGTAGGGTCTTGAACATGAGTCATTCCAAGCCTAGATCCTTCCATGAGCACTTTGCACTGGCTAAATGCAGATTTAACTAACAGGCAGCCCTAAAGAATTGGCTGGTGGAGTTCTTCTCTCATGCCCCCTCCCTGCCATTGTAAATCCTGACTATTCTCAACATCCTCCTGAACATCTGGGGGGGGGGGTGCCCTTGAGATAAGCCCCTCGGCTTCTTCCGTTTCGGTGTCTGAGAACTCTGGTTCCCAGGCCTCCTCCTCGTCTGCTGAGTCTGAATCTGCTTGACCTTGGAACGTGTGCCATGAATCACTGCCCCATGCACAGCTGTAGCTTCCACTTTCTTTTTCATCATGGCTACCACTTTCTTGAATGGTGGAGGACAGGAGAGCCTGGAGGAACGTTGCCCATGGGGTCATGATGGGTCGGGAACAACTTTGCTACTAAACAACAACAACCACTTCCTTACTTGCCAAGGAGAAAGCTGTGGAGCAGGGATGCCCACTCCCTACTTCCCCTCCTCTTCACTACCACCATTGGGTGGGCCTGAATGAGAGGCAGTGAGGAGGAGGAGAAGCATCTCCAGGGCCTTTTGCCAGCAGGCCCTGCTGGGCTCTGGGCAGGTGCCCAGCCATGCCTACCCTTGGCACTGGCTAAGAATGTACTCTAATAAAAGACATGCTGAGTTTCACTATCGCTTTTTGTGAAATCTCTCATGGAGGGAGGGAGACAATTTGTGTGTATGAATCATTTTCGTCCTTTACCAAGAAGACTGCTTGGCTCCTTTTCATCATTATGCAGGCTTTGTTTCTCTTATCTTTGACGAGTCTCTGTTTTGCAGCAGAGTTTATGCATTTGGTGTAATAACCAAAGATTTCAGAATGATAAAGCTTATGTGTTTTTCCAACCTGGAGGTGTGACGGATGTCCAATGCCAGCCCCTTCACCTTGACAGAGATTAGCATTTCGCTGGAATGCTAGCTGAAAGACACAGTCAGTAGCCTGCTTAACAATGGATGCAGAACCTGAAATTCCATTTTTCAGCTGCCTCCATTCCCCACTCCTCTCCCAGAGCTGCTTGACAATGAGGAAAAGGAAGGGCTGATTTTTTTATTTGGAGGGGAGAAACAGCAACACTTTCCTATGGGTATTTTACGGGTGCTTCAATTCCAGAATGAACAGTGCTAAGTCTGTTAGCAGCTCTTCTTCGGGAACTTGAGGACCTTACCCAGCATTCCCAGTGTGGTCCCTGTGGGCACCATGTGCCCATCCCTTTTGGTGCCTGTAAGGCTTCTAGTCCCTCCTGTTTTTGATTTTCTTTCTTTCTTTCCTTTTCAATCTGCTGGGCTGGCTTGCCACAAAGCAAAGTGTAACCCTGCAGCACCAAGAACAGATGTTGTGCATTTTGGAGCCCAGAACGCACGAGCCACACAGCTGTTTTCAAACATTGTATAGAAACATAGAAACAGAGCGAGTCAGAAGGGGTCTCCCGGTCCATCTAGTCTGACCTCCGGCACCAGCCGACTCCACTCATGACATGCCCACCATGTGCATGTCCAGCCTATCTTTGAACACCCTCACCAATGGGGCCTCAATGACCTCTCGTGGAAGCCCATTCCACACCCTTGGGATCCTGACTGTCAGGAAGTGCTTCCTGGCATCCAAATGGAACCTGGGTTCCCTGAGCTTTGCTGCGTTGGAGCGTATCCTGCCTTCCTCTGCTTCCTCTGTTATATGGGGTATGTAGGCCCATATACCATTATAAAGAACTACTTGCATCATGCAATGTGCATTTACTCAGAAGTAACAATTCTGTTCTATTGGCTTACTCCTAGGTAGGCATGTGTGTAGCACTGCAGACACAGAGCAACAGTTGCCTCACTTCATTGTCATGCGGTCTGCTTGTTCCCCTTTTCCTGTCAATTCATTTAATTCCATTCATAGACTGTGGACCACCCTCGGGACACCTCATAGGGCAGAGGTGTGGTTTTCACATCTCAAAATAGATTAGCAAGATGAATAACCACCATGCATTCCAGAACAAGGTGCAAATGTACCAGAGGAAGGGCAGATTTCCAGCCCCACCCACCAGGCAAATGGCAAGGCCAGCAGACAATCATCCCCAATGTCTGTTGGCCTGGGGAAGTGGCCAGCTCTCCGAATGAGGATGGGAGGATGCGGTTTAGCCCACCCAGGCATTGGGCCCTCACAGAATTCACATTGCATGGGGAAGAGCGGAGCCATGCCTGCTGGCCTCACCGTGATCACGGCTGTGAGTTCGCTCCTGCTGCCATCCAGACACTGCAGAGTTGGCTGCACGTCTACAGGTCCCCTGCTCCCTGCCATGATGCAGAACTGTGTGAGATGAGCATTCAGTGACTGCTAGGCAGCTGGGTCTTGAAGCCACGATATAATTGTCCCAGAAAACCTCTGACATGGCATTCCTCCCAGGCATTGTGGGAAATCAAAATGGCGATTCCCAGGTGGGCACTCCACACACACTCACACTAGAGAGGGCACCACTTCAATTTCCCACAATGCACTGTGAGAATACTATATGAGGGACACCGTGGAAATCTTAACTGGAAGTTCCAGGACCTAGCCATGGGATCCTTAGGGGAACACCACTGGGGGAAAATGCCTAACAGTGCAGAGGCCCCATGTAGGTGTGATCTCACTTTCTCTCCAGGTAATCTCAGGTTGGGAGAATTATTGGATCTGAGTTCAACCAACAGTGGGGTAGGTTAAGGGAGAGACTACCAAGTCTCCAAAATGGGATATGGTACTTCTAGTTTACCAAAACCGTGTTTACCAAAAGAAGGAGTTGGAAGGAAGGAATTAGCAGGGGACTTAACAGAATAGGCAAAAATAGGAACTAGGATTCCTATAACAACAAGGTGGGAAAGTAGAACTGTTTCTGTAGGCTGAAACAGATACTATTTTTCTTTTAACAAGATTTAATCTGGAGAAGTTCAGGGTTCCTAATCTGTACCTCAAATCCCCTCTCCCTCGATGCTAGGCTCTGGATCTGTCCTCTACACCTACTCTAGCATGAGACTCTGTTGCTGTGATATCTAAACCCAGTGCATGGGGTTTGTTTGTGGGTTAAACAACCCCAAATTAAGCCTTTTGGATTAATTGGAGTTGTTTAACCTATGAACAACCCCAGATTCCTGGATTTGGACACCATGGAAACAACCCTCAAATACAACATTTGAGGTAGTTACTTACAACTAGAAGCAGCTCATGGAGGCCATGCATCCCTTTAGTTTGTGGGTTAATTCCCCCATGAATTAAACCATGGCATGTATTAACCCATGAATTGTCACTGTTGTGTCCAAACAGTCAGTCTCTTCAAGCAGCGCTCCTCAGAACTCTCACAATCTCCTCAGATAAGTCTTCGATCCTCGGCAGCTCCAAAAGCCACAAGGACTGCTCTCCTGGCATCTCACAAGCATCTCACAGGCATATGAACTACCCAAAGGGTAACCCAGGGGGTAAGGGTTAACTCATAAGGCCACTTATGAGCTACCGAAAAAGGGTATGACAATGATTTGCATAAATGACTGTAATAAATTTTCTATTATATCTGCAGATGCAAATTACTAGAATGTGTATAGGAATGGAATACTTCTCACTGTAGTGTGAAAATTTCCCAGGTGCTGCCTGTCCAGCCTGGGGTGCAGGTGCTTACTGGCAACAGACAGTATTCATTTATTAGACTTATATCCAGTCTATGTTCCTCCAGGAAACTCAAGGCGGCTTAAATAATTCTCCTCCTCTACATCTTATCCCCACAACAGGTGGGGCTGAGTCTGTGACTGGCCCGAAGTCACCCAGTGAGCTCCAGGGCTGAGTGGGGAACAGAACCCAGATCGGCTAAGTCCCTGTCCTGCACTCTTAGCCACTACACTGACTTGCTTGTGGTTCTTTACTGCTGAACCAGACTGGGACAAGAGAGCCTGTCATATAGACAGGGCTGGGCATCCACCAAGGGGTTGTTGCCCTGTGGGGACCCAGCAACGAGAGCCCCCTGGACTTGCTCCTCCTCTTCCACACTGCAACACGCACTGCCCTCTTGCTTCTTGGTCTAGCCCAGAGAGGGAGGAGCAGTAAATACCATGTCCTACCCGCTCAGTGGTTTGGAAGAGTGAAAAAGCTGGGCAAGATGCAAGGGCAGCCAGGAACAGTGGTCATGAGAAGGTAGACTCACTGAGGGAGAGGGCCCATGGGGGTACCTTACCCAGGCACCCTCAGAAACCTGGCACTACCTCTGCAGATGTAGAGCACCTTCAAATAAAGCGCAGTCTTCAGATTGGCCTTCAAATAAAGCAGGGGTGGGTAATGGCCCCCCACTCAGGGGTCATATGTGTCCCCCAGCGTCTTTCCCAGCTCCTTCCTCCCTACCAAATTTCAGCGGCACATCATCATTATCCAAAAAGTTGCCTTTTCACTTTAAAATAAGGTGTGTGGGAGAAGTTAGAGTGAGTCCTTTGGGGAACTATTAGTGTTGGACACAAGATTCAGAAGTAAGGCAGGCAGGCAGACCGACAGACCGACAGACAGGACAGACAGTTTCACAGCAGTAGGATAATTTTTCCATCTCTTCACCACCTGTATGATAAAGCATCATTGCATACTGTCTTCTAAAGCTCTGGGCAGAGATGAAAAATGACTTCATATATCGGAAAAGAGACAGGGAGAGAAAGCAAAAGACAGAGAGAAAGTTCAACTTCTTCTTCAGGCCCTTATTCATCATTCCTTAGAACTGAACATTAGCTGAAATATTTAAATTAATATGAACTGGGAGAAAGAAGTTTCCAGAGAAGAAGGGCAGGCAGCTGTCTGGGGAAAGTGAAGGACATTCTCGGGAAATTAGGAGAATGCCAATGATGAACACTGAAGAGAAAACAGGGAAAAGCCATAGCCACTGATTTAAAAACCTGCTGACAATTTCTCCTGTATCGCTGCCATTTCTCTTTTCCTGAAAGTTACAAGAGTTGCATTCCTGAAAGCGCATTAGCAGACCTCATTCCAAGCAAGCAAAGAGCACTGTGGAATCAGGCAGAGGAACGGGGGAGAAAACAAAAAAAGAACACAGAATTCAAGGAATTTCATTCCAGTATAACTTGAAAGCACGTGCCAGGCCAGAATCAAAGGTGTCTTTCTTTTCAGTGAGGAATGGTTATCTTTGAAGAATGCTAATCAGCTTGTGGCTTGTTGGACTAATAGGGACTGTGGAAGCTCCTGGGGCAAAAGTCCTTTCGGGCCACTCATTGGGCAACACACCAGCAAAAGCAGGTGGTACAACCACATCTGTCATGGAGCTGTAAAGTGGGGGAGGGAGCAGGAGGGGCAGTGGAAAATAGGGGAGTGTTGTGGGGACACAGTGCTGACCCTCACTGTCCTTGCCTTCAGGAATGAGCTGGAACTGGGTCCATGTTTCTGAGAGGTTTTGGGTAAAAGACCCTCTGTGGTCCCCTCTGTCAATTATTCTGCCTTCTTGCCACCACTGTTACCAGCTGTTCTTGCTTCCCATTCTCTTCCTTGCTGTCTCAACCACTTGCCTGCTGGACAGGTGGAGAGCCACAAACCAAGAGGCTGTGGCGTCCACTGCTGCTACCTCCTTCGCATCTCCATGGTTGTCCAGGCCAGAGCAAGAGGCAGGTACCATGAAGAAGAGGTGGAGCTATTCCAGGGGCTTCTGCCCATGGGACCCTGCTGGGATGTGAGCCTTAGGAGGTGCCCAACCAACCTTTCATAGGGGGCATCATAAGGTGGGCACCAAGCAGAATTAGTACCAAAAGCAGGAATCTGAGCTTGGGTGATAGCTTCCAATCCCCATTCTTCCCAACATGAACACTCTTACATAAAAGGGGCAAATACTTTCAGGAAATACAGTTGGAAAGATCACTAGTAGTGCTGAAACAACCTTCCTGTATGGAATGCTGCAGAATGGAAGAGAGGCCTTGCTATCTTCCAGGTCACTCCACTCCACACACACACACACACAGCTCAGCCAGTATTCTATACCTAGCAAACATATTCAATCTTCACTAGCTTGTTTTGGGGTCCCCATATTCCTAAACATGTTTGCTGTTCTGCAGACCTTAGGGGTTCCATGTTGACACACCTCTTTTCTCCGTCGGTGGTGCCATTTTGACTTTGTAAAGATCTGTGTTGGGAGAATGAGTTTACCATCAGTACGCCGTAGGGATCAGCATCAGATTTGAGCAAAGCTCAGGCTAAATCAGGCCCTTCTGACCAATTTCTAGTACATCTTGAAGCTAAGATGGATTCCTTCCAGCCTACCAGAGCTGAAGCTGGACTGGGCCTGAGGCTTTGTTCTGGATTTGGGGTTTGGAAGGCAGATTCTTTGTCTCCAGATTTCCCCCCACCCTTTCTCTAAATGGTGATGGAGTGGGAGGTCGTGGATGGACAGGTCCACTCTCTTATCACACACTCAGCATCATTTATTAGGGATTAAAGCACTGTGCTTTGGAGGAGGGTAATGGATGGATTGTGAAAGGGCCATTCTCCCAGTGCCATCAGGCTTCGCCACAAAAAGAGCCTGAAAGTGTTCTTCAGTCATCATAACGCTTTGGCCTGAAGACACCTGCATAATGTGGGCCATTTTTATATAGCTTTCCCCCCACAAAAAATTAGCAATTCACATCCCTCCCCTCCCCTCTCACCATTCTAAATTTGAGCTCTCCTGATGAACTGCTGTACCAACTCTTCTGAAACTGTGAATGGTTCTCACCAAGAACGATCTGCATTCTGTCTGTTTTTCAGATGAGAATGGTCCACAAGAAACATAGGTGGACAAGCATGTCGTTATCAAAAGTTTAGACTACTCTCATGCAAAGATCCATGTCCCTATTTGTCTAAAACATTGCAGGCTTAATCCCTTTAGAAAGGTCATTATTGAGATTTTCAACCAAATCTGCCTGGAAATAAAAGCAAATACTGGCAGTTCCTTTTTTAAAAACCATAATATAAATCTGCATAACCAGGAAAAACAGATCCTCCACTTTGTCAGTGCACCTGTTTTTCTGATAACTGTTAGGTATAATGATAAAATGAAGCACCTGTTTTCTGATATATGGTAGGTTTAATGCTCTCCTAAGGAGCTTTAGCTTGCATATATCATCCACTTCTGACAAACAAAAAGTTATTGTTTTAAAAAGAACAAAGGAAAACAATAGTCCGTGGAAGGCATGAGCACTTGGATTTCCATGTCTCAACTTGGGTTTGGTACCTGCGGAAAGTCAATCAGGTCAGGCAGAATCGGGTCACTTTGCAAAGCAATGAACCAGAGTGTAAACTCCTGACATGTAGGATCTGGGGACAATTAGCAAACAGTTTCCCAAGTGATGGGATAAAACACTGGCTGGAGAGTGGAGTTGCTTATCAGGATTTTATGCTTCTATGGAATGCAGCTGGAAGTCGGGAACCAGCAGTGTTGATGGTGTGTGTGTGTGTGTGTGTGTGTGTGTGTGTCTAATCACAAAGGACATTTTGCTGGGGAGTGAACAGCCAAGTCGGTTTTGACACATCCTTTTCAAAAGAGCAGACAGCCTTCCCACACATTCCTGTAACGTTATTAATATTTGTTTCTGCTTCTGCAACAATGTGTTGTAATTAAGAATGCCGTACGAAGCAAACAGCCGCAGATACAGCCCAGAACGAAGATCAAGACTGATTTGTGCTTTGGAGCCCCAAGTGGCAGAGCGAGCAGTGGATGTTGGGGAGCAGGGAAATCTCCTTCCCCCAGGCCACCCCCTCACGGCATTCCCGTCCTTGTGAGCACAGCAGTGAGCAAGCGGTGCTGAGCTCCTGCGAGGCAATCTCCATGCGGCTTTGTGTGCCGCTGGCCTGTGACGTCCCTGTGTGGTGCAAGATGCTGCCCATTGCTGGTGCCACAGCCAGGTTCAGCTGCCAGTCCGGCCAGCTTCTGTACATGGAAGGGGATGGCAGCCCTTGTCCACCGCCCCAGGCAGCAAAGTGGAGGCCTCCCTTTCTCGGTGTCTTTGAAACACGCAGACACACACCCCTGTGTGCTCCCCAACCAGGGTGCAGCACCTCAGGCCCTTCGGAGGACCATGTCCTCTCCCTCGAACTGCCATTATTTATTAATTTGTTTATTTATACTTCAAGTTTTTACATGCCATCCCGATACTGAAAGTCTCTGGACGGCTTACAAAAAACAAAAAAACAAAAAGCTAAGCAACCATATACAACAAACAACATACTACATCTGAGAAAGGATGATAAAAACAAGGATCAAACCAATTAAGTGTTAAAATATTGGGAAAATAAAAAGGTCTTCGCCTGATGCCAAAAAGAATAAAGCGACAGTGCCAGGCGAAACTCCCTGAGGAGCATGTTCCACAGCCGGGGTGCCACTGCTGAAAAGGCCCTTCTCTGAGTAGCTACCCTCCTGATTTCCTTCAAAGAGGGCTCTCAGAGGAGGACCTCTGCCTCAGATCTCAAGGGGAGGGCAGGCACATAGGGATGAAGGCGCTCCTTCAGGTATCCAGGACCCAAGCCATTTAGGGCCTTATAGGTATTACCAGCACCTTAATTTGGGGGCAGACTTCAATTGGCAGCCAGTGTAGACGATATAGGACCGGTGTGATATGGGAGCATTTGGGGGTGTTCTCAGCTTTTGTGCCACTTCCCCCTCATTCCAGAAGGCTGTATGGCCTCCCCCAGTTCCCAGCAGCAAGAGCTTGAAGCTAAAGTCTGCTGCCATTTTGACCCCCACCTCTTTTGGCTCCACCTCAACCAGCACTGGAATGTCACTTCCAGGAACTTTTCTGAAATGGAATTTGGCCCTGGGGCTGATCAAAGTTCAAGCAGCTCTTCTGAAGAGCACCCAGTCAGATTTTTTGCTATGTGGCCTGAAGGATGCTATTTTCACAGTAATTTAAATGCATTGCAGCCACAGGAAAAAGTGCTCTCCTGTCATTACATGAAGATGTGTACGTGAAAAGAGGTAAACTGGTTGGAGAAGCCCATGAAGAGGGCTATGTTCCCCCAAAGTGAGGCAGCTTCACTCAAGGTAGTTCGGTCATCTCCAAGCAGTATGGAGAAACAGCAGTAATGGTCAGAAACAGTGCTGGCCCCAAGCCGTGTTGAGCTGGTTCTAGGACTCCTCAGCTATACCCAGAAAAAAGAGAGCCTCCACATTGTCAAAGGAACTCTTCTTTTTTGTTGTGTCTTGTCTTATGAGTCCTACTGAAGCTTCAAAGCTACATTTGCTCTCAACATTCAATTAAACAGTGGCATCCACAACCTCATCATGCCGTGATGGCCACCCGTTTGGATAGGTTTAAAGGGGGATTAGACAAATCATGGAGAAGGCTCTTAATGGCTACTGTATGCCAGGTCCAGTTTCAGCGGTGGCACATTTATGCAGCCAGGTACCTGGAAACACAACGGGGAGAATGCTATCACACCTTGTCCTTCCTGCGGGAGTCTTAAAGGCACCGGTATGGCATGCTGGATGCTTGGCACAGTTCTGCAGGCCTTTTAGGTTCTCACGTCTGTTCTTGGCATTTGGGACTTCTAAGTACCATGCCTCCGTATATGCAGGTTTCATCTACAGCAGTGACAGACTTATCCCACATGAATCCGTCTGCTGCATCAGTACACGTTCATGCTTGTGACCCTTGCCGTATCTTGGACCAGTGCATTTTTGTTCCGCCATTTTCCTGCTGGGCCAGCACACCACCTCAGGCTGAGCGATTGTTGCTGCGGCTTGCAGATCACAATGAATGGAAACTATTGTTCTGTGACGGCTTGCTACTTGCTGCGTTCCAGCTTTGCAAAACAGCCGATTTGAGAGGCACCCACGCAGAGAAGACACAGCACTGCTATTTATTTGCTTTATCTCTCTTTCTGGCGAAATCTGGTGCACGACACTGCAGAGCCCTGATGCTTAACCCCGGCTTAGACGAACAGACCTGACCGGGATGTGTCAGGCCTCATTAAAAATAATTTGATTCCAGACCCCGTTGCTTCTCCTCCTGCCTCGGAATGAGTGACAGGCTGAGTGGCAGCAGCAGAAAAGCAGGAACAGAAGTGAGAGCCGCCACAGCTTCAGCGCTTGCTCCAAATTAATTGAGGAGGAAACCATCATTCTCTGAAGAGGCTGCAGGTAGCTGAGGAGAAGCTGTGGTCAGACTCACGTAGCTCACTGCCCATTGGAAAGCTGTACAACCTGCGCTGTAGGTCAGCACGCGAAAGGAGCGGGCTGGTCTTCCAACTGACCCAGATGCCTCGTAATCAGAAACAGAGCTTGATTACTCACCAGAGCCTGGCATTTCAGACGGCATAATAGGAATTACTCCGAGCAAGGCCAGGCAGAACTCAAAGGGCACTTTCACGCTGACTTAAGCCCTCCATGTGACAGACCCAACATTTTTACACTGGCGTTTCAGGACATTTATTTATTTAGTTCGTTTGTTAGTTTCATTTCTACCCCACAGCCAAAGCTCTCTGGACGGTTCACAAAGCATACTAAAAATAACAATAAAATATCCGTATTAAAACATCATTAAAAGTTTACAATACTAATTTTAAAACTAATTTGTAAGACACACACACACACACACACATATACTTAAACAGATATGACACCCCCCCCCCCCCTTAACAGCTAGCAGGCTCCAGTAAGCCACTTGAATGTCCTACACCAGAGGGGAGTCTACCTGGCACCAGAAAGAAAGTAAAATCGGCACCAGGCGAGTCTCAGTAAGGAGCTTGTTACTTTCCTGGGGAGGGCCCACTACTAAAAAGGCTCTTATCCTTGTTGCCACCATCCTCACTTCCCTGAGAGAGGCATCTGAGATGGGCCTAGAACTTGATTGTAAGGTCAGGAGAGGCATACTGTCAGGTATCATGGTTCCAAGCCATGTAGGACTATAGATTAAAACCAGCACCTAGGATTGGGCTTGGAAGGATATAGGCAGCCAGTGCAAGTGGGCCAGAATTGGTGCTATGGGATGAGATAGGAGGCCTTCTGTTCCAAGGTGGCTAACTAGGAACTGCCTGTGTCTTTCAAATAAAACAGGGCACAACTCCCAACACACTCTTACATCAAAGTCAGATTATTTTTCCATCCAGTTCTACCTTGCCTGCTCCACGGGTAGGTAGCTATGAGTAGATCTGGAAGTTTGAGAACTTGTCCTGGGTGCCACCAGAAAATGGCTCCCATGGGAAGGGTAGCTAGCTACCTGCCCCAAAGACTGAAGACAAGGCAGGGCCCCAGTGTACCAAGCAAGTCCTTCAAACCCACAGTCTACAGTGCCAGCAGAAACCTATTTCACAAAATACAAACTTTCTCTGTCTCCTCTCTCCCTCTTAGCCTGCCAACTCATCCCCCCTGGTTTCTTTTCTTCTTCTGCTCCAGATCTCTCCACTGATACACTGGTCTCAATCTCTCTCACTCTCTCTCTCTCTCTCTCTCTCTCTCTCTCTCTCACACACACACACACACACACACACTTTCACATCTTAGATCACCAGCCATAAACACATGCACTTTCTCTCCCACATCTTGCTATCGCACAATCTGATTGAATGGCACCAGCTCAGCTACCTAATCTTCCAACTGGAAATGCTACATAGACATCATATGTTCTTTGACTGGATTATGGCCCCCATGTACATTTGGACCTTTGATTTGGGCCGGAGTGCAGCAAGGATCTCAAGCTTTCAGGCCTCTCCTCCCAAGCTCTCTAATATTTTAATAGCAATACCACATCAGTGTAATTTACTGGCATCTTTTTCTATGGTAATTTTCCTTTCCTTTTAAAGAGCCAATTGACGGCTAGGAATTCAACAGCTGTGACTCTTTTCCTAGCATGAAAAGGGAACGGTAGGAAAAGATGCCTGCACTGGGTTCCTGCCAGCCATCATTGCAGGCCTCACAGGCCTCCCCAATGAGGCATTTATTGTACAAATGCCCTGCCTTGTTCATGAAATTTTACAGGGGATTCGGATGTCAGCCTCTTGCATGTGTAGCCCTCCAGTTTTTTCCCACTGCTTCTTCCATTGCTTTCCAGATGAAGAAAGAAATGTTAAGCGAGAAGACAGAATAGTTGCACAATGTCGTTCCATTTTTAGCAACGGGAGCTGTCTTTCTGAAAAAGCATCCTTCGGCAGCAAAAGGTGCAGTTCTGGTGAAAGAAAGGAGGAGAAAGAAAGAACTAGGAGTCATTGAGAGAGCACATGTTGTGCATGCAGAAGGGCCCAAATTCAGTCCCTGATTTTACCAGTTCAGAGAGCTCTAGGGGAAGGAATGCATGGGTTTCTTTAAATCGGTTCTATTTGTGTTTTGCAGAGTGTCAGGCATCTTTCATTCTGCCATCCTCTCATTGATGAAACGGGATTTTTTTAAACCAGAATTTCTTCATTTGTACTAATTGGCATCCGTGCATTAGGGGAAATGTGAATCTGTGCAGCAACACAAAGGCACTAATGAGTGTTAGTTAATGTGCTCTAGATATGAAGTGCATTAGGGTTAATGTGAATTAGGGCTAATCTCTCCCTGCAAAAGTAAAAACCAGTCTGCGAGTCCTTATGACTTGGATAAAGCTGGCCTACTGCAGCATCTGTGGATTGGATTCACACAAATCTGAACATACTTGAATCCACTACAGATTTCTCTGGCATCCTTAGTAGCAAGAAAAATTTTTCCTGAGACTCTGGCAAGGCACAATCAGCCAGAATAGACAGTTGTAGGACAACATTTTTGTGGGTTGAGATTCAATCACATGGTGGCAAAGGAGTGAAGTGTGATAATGCACAATCACAGGTTGTTGGGATCCACAGTCACATACATTCTGGGTGCTAATTTCACAACTCCAGCTGAGCTCCCTATGCAACTAACCATCTTCCCCAGCAGAGTGCTTGCTCAGAACAACATTTGTAACCCGTGTGAGTTGAAGCAATCCCTTGAATGTTACAGGTCTCTGATACTTGCTTTCCTCAATAGAGTCCATCAGTTAACAGATCAAATACAAAACGTGTGCATCATCCAGATTCTTTGGTCTCTTAGTGCAGATTCTGCATTGGATGACTGGTCTTTCGAAAGGTCTTTCATGCAAGCAACAATGATCAAACAGGGTTTGGAAACCATTGGAACCAAATCAGTTCCCTGATTATTTACTTAGTATTGACAAGAAATGGAATTATGTCTGAGCCAAAACCCTTTCCTGAGCACATTTTCAGATCTGAGGAGAAGGCAGGACTTTTTAGGAAACTAAGCAGCTTTCCCAATCCCATGTCCTTTTTGTTTTTCCCTCAGGATGCAGTGCTTGGCCTCAATATTCTAATGAGGTTGCAAGAACTTTCCCCCCTCTCAGCCTTGTTTTTGCCTTCCTCATTTTCCTTACTTCACTCTCTAGCAAAGCAATGACCACCTCCATCAGGCGGGCATAATGCAAGGCAAAGCACATCCTTGGACAAAGCCCCCATCACTCCTTGCCTGCGTGGCTGAGCTGCCCTTTGGCCGATGGCAGGTCACATGAGCAGCAAGTCCACTTGGAGCAAAGAATTCAGCTTTCCTTGGAACTTCCTCACAAGCCGCAAACTTGAATGAAAACAGAGGTGACCTCAAGGAGCCATGAAACCGGAGACTTTCCTCTGTAGCTCCAAGGAGGCTTCAGAAATGGGAATGTGGAACTTGAAAGAGAATGGCTTGGCAGAACTACTTGAACAAATGAGTTCCTTCTGAGACCATTTGAAAAGGACGTTGCAAAGCTAGGGGAATGATAACAACACAAAGAGCCATGAAGAGGGCCCTTGAGCCAATTTAGTGGAATATATGTTTTTAAAAATAATTAATGCAATGACTATGTAGGAGGGTTTGAGTTGAACATGTCAATTGTATCTTCTCCAGTAGAACTGGTCACAGTGCAATTCTATGCATGTGAAGCTAGAAGTCTAATAGTTTTACTCCCAAGTCAGTGACCTGACATTTTCCCTCTGTATCATATTAACAAATTTGACCATTTGTGTACTAAGTCTGGTCTCCTCTGCTCTGCTCTACAAACTGTACCAGGCTAGATTTCTAAGATCCAACTCTACAGCTGAAGTGGGCGAACCTCAGCCTTGCAGGATCTGTTCTCCCATCTCTTTAGCTGCCATTAAAGAGGCAATCCTGTGCCTAGTCCCCTTTCTTTTTACATTATTTATTTATTATTCAAATTTACTACTATTTTCCACAAAAAGGAATGAAGGAACTGTGACACACCCACCAATGAAGGCGATGCAATGTAACTCAGTCAGTGATAAAACTACACTCTTGACTGTGTGCTGCAACCCAGAGCTTGCTGGGTCACAGGAAAAGCCTGTGTAAGAATAAGCCTTAAGGAGAAGTGTGAACAGCGGGGGCCTGGCTAACTGTAATTAGGAAAGCATTCCTGAGGGCAGGGGCTGCCGCACCTCACGCTCTGCTCCTGACACCCTTTAGAAGTGCTCCTTTGCCTGCCCCCTCAGCTGCAACCGGTAATGTGCAGGCAGCAGTGATGGTGAAGTGCAAGTCGTGCCACCTTCAGGCCATGAGAAAGTTCTACCAGGTGTTGCGGAGGTGGGAAGTCACATGGCCAGCTACTGACGTTACGGGCAGGTACACATTTGGTGCAACAGCTCCTCTGTAAAACACGCCATTGAGAACTGCTGCAAGGAGCACCCACCTTCATGGCCCTGGGATTAATTTATGAGTCAACCGTTATCCTTCCTGTCCTGCTTTTTTCATGAGTTGTATCAATGGCTGCATAATAAATCCACTTGTGATACAGACTCACACACATGCACACAAAAGTCCACGGTCTTTCCTCAAAGCTCATGACCATGTTTACTGAGTCAAGTGCTATTTTAAAACAGAGTGAATGCACTTATGAGTTTTTGCAGCATAAAAACAGGGTTTTTTTACAGTTGAAAATGAAAACAACAGCTACACTCAGCCATCTTTAGTCCACCGACAAAACAGACACCATGGTAAATCCCGCTGTTTCAGGATGAAAGTGGTGCACGAGTGGAGCAGAAGGTTAGGTCAGTGGTTTCCCAAAGGATCCCTGAAAGTCTAGAGCGAACTGCACAATGTATTTAGGTAACAGGGCCCTAAAGGAGGCCAAAAAGGGACAGGATCTGCTCGGCTCTGGGCATGGATGAGTTTCGTTGTGCAACTCACGTGCCCTGTTGGTCATGGTAAGGCAACCTTTCTGGCCTCCAGGGACACATTTGGCAGCTTGGCAAACAGTCCTGGGAACCATCCCAAGGTGGCTGCCATGGAGGACATGGCTTGTCACCAAGGTCAAGAAAAGGGACAGATCAGAAGTGAGGCCTGGGTCCCAGTGCACTAAACAGCTCTTTTGACTCCCTGCATTTCAGAGCCAACCGAAACTTATTTCACAGCAGGTCAATTCGTTCCTTCCCCCACCTTTGCCGGCTAATTAATTTCCCCCAGACTCTTTTGCTTTCCAGGCAGAAGTGACAACAATATCCCTGTTTCTAGCTGGGTGCCTTGCAGAGAAAAGTCTTGGCCTGCAGCCAGCTCCAATCTCCTCTCCCTCCTTATTTTATTTCTGCGTTGCTCAGTAGCCAAAGCTTTCTGGGTGGTTTACAATTTATCAACGTGCAAAAATAAAAGTGGATACAATGTAAGTACAATAAAATACTGTGTAAAATTCCAATATTCACATGTTGGAATAGTTTAAACATCAAAAACAATTCTAGTAAGAACTAGATCAGCTAATACCGAAAACACAACATATTCCATTAAATGCCTGGGAGTAGAAGGTAGTTTTAACCTGGCACTGAAAAGATGTCAGTGTTGGCACCAGGCATACCTCAGTGGGGAGAGTGAGTGGGGTGTGATGGTTCAAGTGCTAGACTGGGACTTGGGAGATCCGGGTTCTAGTCCCCACTCAGCCATAAAGATCACTGGGTAAAACTTGGGCCAGACCTGGAATCACAGCCTAACCTACTTGACAGGGTTGTTGTGAGGATAAACCTGGAGAGGGAGAGAACTATGAAGGTTCACAAGAAGAAAAAAAGCAGGGTATAAATGCAGTGCAATAACGTTGGTGGCCCACCACTGAGAAGGCCCTGCTCTGTCTTGCCTCTTTCTAGGCCTCTGATGCAGATCAGTGTGTCTGGGTAGACAGAGTCCTGATTTCCAGAAGTGGGAAGGGTAGGGCAGGATGCATTGGAGTGCACTGGTGCCCTTTGAGCACTGAACCACCATCCCTGCCTTATAGCCAGGACAGAGCCAGAGTCTTGCCTGGATGCGCCCACAATCTGGCTTGGTATAAGGTAGCCTATCTTTCTGCTTGTGATTGTCATGCTGTGAACACTGACTAAGAGGAAAGCCCAGCTATACCCTGTGTAGAATAAAGACTTTTACAAGAAGTGCTGGAGGGACTGTCTTGCTTGGGAGGGGATACCTAGCTCATGACACCGGGTTCTCTTAGGAATGGCCAAGGTGCAATGTGGTTGCTTCCTTCCTGAAAAACAAGATGGCTGATGCAGCCTGCATTGAGATCCAATTCAGATTGCATGGCAGTTCTTTTCTGAGCTCTACTCTTTCTATACTTCAGCTGACAGGAGTTCTGGGTGAGCAGCTGCCCCTGTTTCCACACATGGATTTCCCTTGATGAACCAGGCAAATGCTTGGAAGGAGACACCCAGAAGCATGGGGAGGGGCAGCCAACAAGTGCTATTATATCAGCAACTCTCTCTGGGCTCCCATCCATTAAGCTGATCCTCCAGACCAAAATGCCACACAAGCAAAATCACTGCTTATCCATGTTGCATCTTTTCTGTACAATCCATCATGGGCTTTTTTGGTGATCCTTGCATTAACCCTCTCAGGTAGGCAAGCCTTGCCACCCTGACTTTGCAGATGGAGAAACTCAGGTTAAGAGCCTGGAGGTGTTACCTACAAGCCACCCTTTTATGGGGGTCTTCCCAGCTTACATGCACTGACCATCTATGCAAGGTGTGTTGATGATCTTTCAGCCCAAGGGCTGAATTTCATTTCAGAGTGAACAATCTGAAGGCAAAAGGACAGACTACCCAAAATGCAAGCATGCTTTTGCTTAAATTTATTTACTGCCTTAGGAGAAGTACTTCAGCTTTTTAGAATAGAGGGAAAGCTGTAGAAAAGCAGGAAAACTTGACTCTATATGGCTGGATTTATTCCCCCAATTCTGAGGTTTTGCGGCCCTGTGTTACCAACATTGGGTGCAAAAAAGCCTCTAAAGAGAGGTGGTGAGGGCTTGGATATTATGTCTATCTTACTTCTGAAGAAAAGCCAAAAGATTCAGGCATGTATCTTCTGCGGGTGTTTGCTCCTGGGCTTCTCTCTGCAGTGCTATTTAGGTCTGTGTGAATACTTGAATCTGCCATTTGGGCCAATTATTCTGTTATGTCAGGTGGTCTGCACTTAAAAGCTGCCATCAGTAAAATCAGCACTGCACACCGGTCCTCAAGTGAATAGCATAACAAATGGAAGGGATCACTGTGACCTTTAAAGCACTCTCTTCTTGAGTGATGGCACTTGGGAATCTTCCCGTTAAATATAAAAGCAGAAGATCCGCCCCCCCACCCTGCTCCTTCTTCTTTTTAAAGAGAGCAAGAGAGAAATTTCTCTTCATTTTGCTCCACTTAGTTCGGCAAAACTTTCTCCCTTTGAAACAATTACGTCTCCAAAATTCCTTTGGCATGGGTCCATCCAATTATGGTGCAGGTTATTTGACATGCTAAGTCTTATATTACAGGCAAAACTCTGTTCTCCATTACTGGTGGCTTGAATATTTGCCTTTGTCTCCTAATACAAATTTTTGACTGAGTGCAAAGCAATTTGCTGGGACAAAGCAAACAATACAAATGAACCCAAGGCTTGACATTTCTTATCAGGGACTAATACAGCCTCTGTTTGCTCTGTCCTAGAAATTATGTAGACAGGTCTACTTAGATGTTTTTAGTGCACCTCCTCCCTCCCTCCATTGCATGATTCAGGAATACAAGACTGAGGGATATGTAACAAGAAAAGGAAAGAAGAGGATCTCTCCAAACAATAAACTTTTAGCCCAATTTCTCCCAGTGCTGCTCAAATGATACACCAGGGAGGGAGCTTGACAAAGACAACCCACCTTCCCCTTCTGGGGAGCATCTTGCCCTACCCAATCCATGTAGCCCCTTGCAGAGATGGCAGAGAAGACAGAGGGTGGGGGAGCTTTGTACCAGGGGCCACTCCACTGAGTTCCTCCAGAGGACTCATGGGAGGAGCCTCTCCTGTTGCTCAGAGCTTTCAGAAGAGGCAGAACTTGGAAGAGAGACCAACAGAGAATATGCACCGGACTCATGGGGGGAGCGGTTCCACTTGCAGCAGCCTTTCTTCCTGTATGGTCTGGGGCATGGCCAGAAGGAAGTTAAACAGAGGCACCAGGGCCCAGGCAACACAGTCAGTTCATAATACAGCCACAGTCCATTCACCAAGGTCAAACCAGCAGCAAACAGGGAAGCAAAAAAGTGTAGTCCAGATAGCAAAAGCGTAGTCAAAACAAGGCAGAGGTCAGGAGTCAAGAAGGTATCATGAGGGCAGGGATACCTTTGGAAGAGAAGCAGGGGACAGGGGACAGGATCCAGACACCACAGAGAGTTTCAGCACCCTGGAGTCTAGTATTGCTGAGGCAGCTTCTGGAGGGAAGAGCCACATCTTAAATAGCTCTTCCCCCAGAGCTCTCTGGTGAAGCTCATGAAGGCCCTGGCAGTGGCAGCAGAGTCTAGGACCAACCCTGCAACTACCAAAGTTGCTATTCTAGCATCTGGTCAGCAGGAGGGGCCCTGAAGCTGCCCAGATCCTGACACTACTCTACCAGAGTTCACTGCAGCAGTGGCTGGTAGCACAAATGTGGCCGATCTCAGTTTCAGGCTGAACCTCAAAGGAGCTGTCCATGGTACTGGACTTCATTAGGAATTGGGTTCAGTACCATGGAGGTCCCTTCTGCAAGCACAGGGTTTCGGTCAGTGCTGGACATGCCCATGGCCCATGCTGGCTCCAGGTTTTACTGGGCCATCGGGTAAGACATCCGCTTCTTAAGTCTATTTCTCATCAGCATCGTCACCAGCTGCTCTTGCTGTTTGATCTCTTTCTCTCCATTGCTAACGCTTCCGTGCTTGCCAGGAGAAGCAGTGGGAAGCAAGTGGGCCAGCATATCTCCAGCTTCTCCTCCTCACTTCCACCATGACTGGACCTGAGTGAAAGGCAGGGAGCTGTCGGTTGCAGGGGTGCTGGGCAGCTGCCCCCTTCCAGGGTGCAGATCTGCAGCAGGTGCCACTGAATGGTCCTCCCCAGTATAAAAGCTTCAGATGAATAGAATGGGAGAAACCACCAGTCCACACCAGAACACATCCAGAGAGAGTTCCAGTCCAAGTGCACCCCACCACTTTTCCAGCACTTGTCTTACTTCCTTGGCTAGAAAATGTCCAAGGGGAGTAATTCTAGAAGCTTGAGTGGTCTTCCACACTTGGACCTCCCCAGCAGGACTGGCTCCAGGTTTTGGAGGTCCCTAGGGCAACACACCCTCAGTGGACTCCCTTAGCACCAGCTGCTGTTGCCGGAGAGGCAAGGAAGCAGTGACCCAGCAGGTAGTAGCAGCTATTGCTTCTCCCTCTTACCACCATGGTTGCCAGGGCCAGAGCATGAGGAGATGGAGAAGTAGGTGGCAGTGAGGAAGAAGCAGACAACGTACTGTGGCTCCTGCTGGGATATGGACCATGTGCCCAACCATACCTGTCTTTGATGCTGGCCTCGTTTGTGGCTGATTTTGCTAAGGATGTGAGTGGCTGTGCTTTTGAAGCATGCATCACATACAATATATAGTTTAGGTTTAATCTGCAATGTTCTGAAGGAACAGCGAGACAAATATTTAAAAAAACAACCATGGATACCCTGCTGGAACTAGTGCATGTGCCAAAAACATCTGGTGTCCCAGTATATTTTCACACTGTGTTCCTCTGTTTTATAAGCAGGAATTTTGCCTATGTCTTTTCATTTTCACATGCATTATCATAAACATATTGTTATGTGCTGTCAATTGTTCTTGACTTGTGATGACCCTATGAATGAAAGTTTTCCAAAATGTCCTGTCCATGACAGCCCAGCTCTGCTCTTCCAAATTTAAGTCTGTGGCTTCCCTAATCGAATCAATCCATCTATTTTTGGTCTTTCCTTTCATCTCCTGCCTTTGACTTGCCCTAGCATGATTGTCCTCTCCAGTGAGTGCTCATGATGTGCCCGAGTATGACAGCCTCAGTTTTGTCATTTTTGCTCCTAGGGAAAGCTCTGGCTTAATTTGATGTAGGACCCACTTGCTCACCTTTCTGCTGGTACAGGGCATCCACAAAGCTCTCCTTAAGCACCATGTTTGAAACGGATCAATTTCCTTCCTATCTGCTTTCTTTACTACCCAGTTTTCACACCCATGCAAAGTGATTGGGAATACAATAGCATGCATTATCTTGGTCTCCAGTGAAATGACCTTACACTTAATGATCTTTTCTAGCTCCTTCATTTTTGCCCTTTCAAGTCTTCATTTTCTTCCAATTCCTTGGCTGCAGTCTCCCTTTGAATTGATGTCTGAGCCAAGATACAGAAAACATTTTACAATTTCAATTTCTTCATTGTTAACAGTAAAGTTCTGCAGTTCTACAGAAGTTATGACTTTTGTGTTTTTAATATTCTGCTTCCGTCCTGCTTTTGCAGTTTCTTCTTTCACTTTCATCAGGAATAATAAACATACCCTTTATAAAAGCAGGAACAAAGGCAAGAGCAGCTGCAGAGAGGCTTTTGGGCAGACTTCAGCTGGGGTGGTGGAAAGGGGAAAGTGGAGATAAGCGTGATGGAAGTCAAGACAAACTGCACAGGGTTAATGGTGACATATTAGAAAGTCTAAAAATTGTTCAGCTAGGTAATTCGATCTGTAAGCTAAATGGAGTCCTGTAAAGGATTGATTGAGATGTCTTGCATTTCATTAAGATTGTCCTGTACTTATTATGTTCCAGATCTGGGTCTCTTGTTCATATCACCCTCCCTGTTCTTGTACAGAATGGCATCTTTCTTAGAAGAGCTTAGAATGAAAGCTCTCATTCAGCTGTCAAGATAAGCCTGATGTACAATCCTAGCCTAAGTGAATTCTGATTGGATGGGCAGCCAAAGACAACAGCAGCATGTACTCATCGAGAGCTGGCTGGCACAGTCAGAGGCAGCAAAGCCATGCACAGAGACCAGACATCAGGGCAGAAACTAGCCTGCAAACAGAGTTCTGATGCAGATGTTCAGGATAGTCAAAGGATGCCTCTCAGGATGAGCTCGCTGAATGCATGACTGAGACTGAGTCCAGGCTCCTAGTCATGCTCCTGAATGATGACATGACCACCAGCCATGCCTCCAGTGGCCATGTGTTGGTGTTAATGAGAAATGTGGAACCCTAAGCCTCCTCTATACTTAAACAGAAAGCATTCACACAATTGCTAACTGCAAGACTGGTGTTCAATCTACTTTGGCTCTTAGTGCAGTACCCAAAGCTGCCTCAGATCTAGCAAATAAAACTTGATTATTTAATTCATTAATTCATGATCTCACTTTCTGCCTGCAAGCAAGCCAAGGCAGTTTGCATGAGCCTTCTACTCCATTCCATTTTATCCTCCCAACAACGCTGTGAGGTAGGATAGAGTGAGAGTCCATGGCTGGTCCAAAGCCACCTAGTGAATTTTGTGGCCTAGTGGGGACTAGACTCTAGATCTCCCAAGTCCCATTCCAGCACTTTACCTATCACATCTCCTCAGCTTTCAGAAGTCCACACTTGCGCAATGCATCTAGCAAATGGTGTGCATTTCCACAGCTAACTGCCACTTCTTCCCATTGCCCTCAGAAGCACTAGTCACATTATATAAGCAATCATTTACATTAGCACAACGTCATTGGCACGGAGAACTGGGAACATTTGGGTGCTATCTTTAGTGTTTGTCTCTTCGACAGTATATTGCACCTGACTCTGGTTGCAGACCTCAAAGCTCTAATTTTAAAAAATCTGAAAGTATATGGGAATATCTTGTCCAGGGCCACCTAAAAATAATAAAATAAAATAAGATCAGAGCATAGGTGAGATTTGGAACAAATATAGTGACGGATTGATTCACAAGTCAGTCTCCTTGCCACTCTATTACATGGGCTCTCTCAGCTTGCTTTCCTTATAAACTCCACAGCCTTCTTCCCATGCTTAGAGGAAGGGGTGGTGGGAAGAAAAAGCAATCGATATTTAATAGAGAAACCTATCACTGAATTTCCTCTCATGTCCTGTTTTCTGAGCTGCTTCAGAGCATAAGCTCCACGGCACTTTTGGGGATTGTGCATTTAACTCCCCCGTCCTTAAATAAGTTTGAAATGTCAGTTTTTGAGTTAGAAAAGTTTCATATCCCCACTTTTGATGTCAGAATAGGGACCAGAAGAAAGGGGTGGTGGAAAATTCAGTGGGAAAATTGCCCCTCCTGGCACATCCAGTGGTCAGCAATGCAATTAAGTATGGCTGACAAGAGAGGTTGTTGCTGCCAGTTTGCACTAGCCCTGTGCAATTAAAAAAGCAAGTGGCAAATGTGAGGGAGGCATGAAGCAGAGAGGAAGCTGAGACTCGAGGCTGTCAATGGGAAATAAATTGGCTGGTTCTGCCTCCTTAAACTGAGTTGTCAAGTTGAAACATCTCAAGCTCCCAAGCCAGTGGTGTAGTGTGTGGGAAAACAATAGCTTTGGGACCTCCCCCTTTGCTCCATTAAATCACAGAATCTTTGCAATGGCACAGTTGCTGCAAGTATTTTTATTTTATTTTATTTTATTTTATTTTATTTTATTATGTATTTTATTTATTTGATGAATTTTGTTGCATTTTATACTGGATTTTCATGATTGTAAGCCGCCCCAAGGCTCATGCGATGGGGTGGCATATAAGTTGTCTAAATAAATAAATAAATAAGTAAGTAAGTAAGTAAGTAAGTAAGTATTTGTAGTGAAGAAACTTCAGGGGAAAATCTTGCTAGAGGGATGGGCCAACTTGCCAGTAAGGAAGCTTTTTTTTAAGTCCCATGGAAATAAAGTGGCTTCTTGCAAGGAAGCCTTTCCCAAATGGATGCCTTCCTTCTGTTTTCAACTCCCACTCTCATCACCCCAGCTGGCACTGCCAATGGCAAGGAAGGCTGGGTGTGGTAGTCCAAACACCTGAGACAGGCAGTGTAAGGGGTTGTAAGTGCCGATTTTCTCCATTTATTGAGGGATGCCCCTGTTGGAGGTCCCATATCAGCCAGCAGGACTTAGTCTGGATGAAGGGAGAACTGCTTCCAATGCCAGGGCTCAGGCCTGCCCAAGATGAGGGTGCCAACAGGCACGTTTACACTCAGACAGCGTGGGCATGAGCTGTCCAACTCTTGACACCTATGCAACTTTCCTCATAGGTTTTGCTGCATCCAGCTAAAGGCTCTTTCAAACCAGGCAATGCTGGGTCCATTAGCTAATTAGAAATCAGAGCCCACATGCATTGCAAAGACCACTGCCTGAGAGCTTTCGATCAGGGTAGATAGTGCTGACTTAGAGGGACCGATGGGCTGATCCAGTATGGCAACTTTGGCAGCTTCCTTAAGGGGCCAGCTCCATGTAAGGTGCCTAATTGTGAACTATACTCACGTCATGGCCACCCAGTCACTTGAAGTCTCACAGCTTGTGTTGCGTAACCCTGCTAGATGTTAGCACAGAGAATCTCCACCGGCCAGACCTATGTGGAGAGTTACTTGGTTTCTCTCACGGCCAACTGCATTTTGATTGGAAACACAGTCGGAATAGGGTTAGTTTGAGATGCCCATTCAATCCATCAACTTCCCTTAGAAAACACTATTTGTAGTATCATCAGAGGGAGCATATATCAGAATTGTCCCCTTTTGGATTCTAGCAACATCACCCTGCTTCCTTCAATAGCGAGAGCTGTCTAGCCTCCACTGATAGTTACTGGCTTTTGTTTCTGATGGCACTGCTTTTAAAAGACACTGATGCTTTCTTTGAAGTGGAACCTGCTGCTTGGTAGGTCACCAAATAGCTTCTGATGCAGCGATAAACACTTTAAGAGGGCAAGTGAGACCAGCAAGTTTGGCACTAGCAATTTGCACATCTCATTGGAAATCCCAGCCTCTAAACTGTCAAGGCTGAGAGGCTCTTAAGCCTCGCCGGTTCACCCAAAAAGAACAAAGGCAAAGTGGGCCTTCCAAGTGTGAGAAAGCTTTCAGCCCAGTTATTTTGGCTGGAGATGAAGTGACACAAAGAGGTGCAGAGCAGGAACTCTGGAAGGAGAGAGGTATTCCTAGGCCCAGCGTCCTCTTTATTCAGGGAAGCAAGTGCCTCAGGATCAACTCCCCACTGCTTCCTTAAGAATAACCAGAAGAACTGGAAGAAGTGATGATCCAGAGATTTCTCTGATTGTTTTTGCTTGCTTACTTAAACCACATCCCCCATCTTTGTTGCAAGGGAGCTTCGAGACAGTGCCAGGAGAGACCAGTGACTCATGTGTCCATGGGGCTCTTCATCTATTGCAGCTTTTCTTTGGAGTTTCGTAGGACCTATCCATGGTGCTGAAATCTATTCCCAAAGTGGATTCACCATCACTGAGCACTATGGGTAGCTCAAAAGAAAGGCTGCAATGGATGAGGAAGTGCACTAACACGGGAGCCACCAGCCTGCCCGGATAGTGATACCCTAAAGCCATTTTAGTTCTACTGGTTGCTACCCTTCCCGATCAGACTTTTAGCCAGTGGTGCAGAAGTGGGAGGGAAATCCCTGCTATCTTCTCTCTCTGGAGAAAGCAGAGGGTCCAGGTTCTGTCTATGTTAAATACACCTCTACAGAGTTCATATCTTCTGTTTCATATAGGATTAAAAGGAAAGAGCTGGGCTTGAATACTGTGAGCATTTCTTGTTTGCCTTTTATTAAAGTAGGTTTTGCTATTTTGTTGCACAAGCAGCACTGTGCAACCCTCTACACTTGCAAGACCTGCAATTCGGTCCAGCCCTGCCCTGAGACAGAGTGAGGCGGCTGCCTCAGGCGGCAAACGCAGCACAGTGGCAAGTGAGGCACTGCAGAGGGCAGCTCTCCCTGTGCCATGTGGCTTTCCCTGTACCCCCTAAGCTCGTTTGCTGTCCTCAGATACAGCGGAGGACACCAGTCCACACGCCATGCTGAAGCCACATTCAACTGCCTGTCTAGCCAGCTTTGGAGCATGGAAAGGGAAGGGAGCCATCTAGTCCTTTGTCTTGGGCTGCCAAATCTCTTGGGCCAGCCCTGCCTGCAACTTCCAAAGCAAACATATGCCACATCCATCTATCTATCTATCTATCTACCTATCATACTGAGAAAATAAAAGAGCGACAGATCATCCACTGGAAGTAAATTGCTTAGATGAGGAGAACTGCGTGTGTGTGTGTGCGCGCTCACACTTACCAAGTCATTTCCTTTGGTTTCTACTTTTCTCTAATAAGCTCCTTAATCTACACTGAAATTTTCCTTTTTGTAGGCTGCCTGACCTTTCCTACAGTGCAGCTCTGAGGAATAACAAGATGAATATCCTCTTCAGATTTGGCAGTTGCAAATATATTCAGATAATACTTCCTTTGACTTCCAGGCAATGGAGCTTCCTTGCTTATGATTCCACAGATTAAAACAGCACAATGAATAAGGACATAAAAGTGGAAACTTACTATGGAGTTGGCAAGGGGCAGTGCTAGGGACTCAAAAGCTGGCCAGGCAAAAGCCAGCTCATTCAGGGGGCTAAGGTGCAGCAGAGATAATCAAGGTCTCTGTGCCTTTATTTCAGCAATACTCCAGCATAACAGGTGGTGGAGCAGAGAGCCTCCAAGTGATTAGTGGCTCCAAATGAAAGATTCAGGTGTGTAGCACTGGTAGGCCACTCCTTAACACCATCTCTGGACTCAAATTTAGAAGGCCAAGTAAGTAAGATGAACTTTCTTAGGTGGATTCTCTTGGCTTGTTTACCACCTGCTATAACTTCTGATTTCAATCAGAATCAGCCATCAAGTATTCTACTGAAGATGAAACTCAAAACTGTGGCCACCTAATGAAAAGGAATGACTCACTGGAGAAGACCCTGATGCTGGGAATGATTGAAAGCAAGAGGAGAAAGAGGTGCAGAGGTTGAGGTGGCTGGATGGGGTCACTGGGGTGGTTGGTGTGGGCTTGGGTGGACTCTGAGGGAAGGTTGAGGCCAGGGGAGCCTGGAGTAATGTTGTCCAGGGCTTCATGAAGGGTCAGCCATGACTTAGTGACTAAACAAACAAACCCTCCTGAAGTGGCCAAAGGGAAGTCACACAGGAAAAGTGGAGAGAAAGCTGGGACTCTCCAGCTTTGGACTTGAGCTCCCATCATCCTCAGACAAGCTGGCCAATGCTCTGGGATCATGTACACTCTAATCCAGCATCTCCCATAGGACCACTCCTGAATTAAAGTACTCAGAATGCAGATGAGGTCTTGGGATTGCTCACGCAATGAAATCTCAACATACCAGCTGCTGCAATGTGCCTGCCCTGACCCCTGCTTGTTTCTCATTCTTCCACTCATTCATCCAGTTGCAAGTGATCAGAAACACCCCGTTACATCTCAAAATGTGTATTCCTTGGCTATGTTCATTCGAGAAGGACACCACCAAGGGTTCCTCCACCATGGCTCCTATCCCGGCGACGTACCAGTTTTTCCTTTCCATAGAAAAATAGAAGAAAGGGTTGGGAGGATGGGCTCAAATGGTGGAGCACTTGCTTTCTGTCAGGGGTGTTGAGGAGGAGGCTGAGCATTCATTCAGCCTGAGAGCTTTTTGGTGGCCAAACACAGGTGCACAGCATCACGCAGAGGTGAAGTGTGTTCCTCAATAGGTCTCCTCCCTCAGTGAGTTTACTTTCCCTCCACCATGGTCATCAGATGCATTTGCTTCTCATCCTCTTCCTTATCATTGCTACCACTTGCTTGCAGAAAGCCAGTGAGCAAGTAGGCCATGGCGTCTTCTGCCCCACCACTGCTGTCTGGCCCAGAGCAAGAGCAGGTGGACAAGCCCAGTCCACAGCTGCCAAGCCATATTTCTAGCCTTCTACTTCAAGGAGGAAAAAAGGAACAGCTCCAAGGGGCTTTGTCAGTGGGCGCCATTGGGGTCTGGGCCTTCAGCAACTGCCCAGCTAGGTACAGCCCTGACACCCACTCTGTATTTAATATCTTCTGGATCTGGAGCACTGCTTTCTGGGAAATAGAATCAGCAGGTGTACAGTGACATGAGACCCCTTTAAGCAGAAGATGGTCCTCTATTTGAAGTGTTGCCTTGTCCATGATAATGAACCATGAGGGTGTTGGCCCATCAACCGCACCTGGGCAACTGGCTGACCAGGCAGGTACACGATCATCTGGCCCTGGCCTTCCCCAGTGTGGTAAGACATCCTGAAGTACTGCTTAATTTGTAATAATAACTTCTGAATTTGCACCAGGTACATTTACATTAGCACCCACAAATTTCATGCAAACCCTGTTTTGGGGTGATGCATTTCCTCTTTGTTGGTGACTCATAACTGGCCACCCTAGAAAAGACCGGTTTCACTGTTTGTCCAGCTGTATTGCCAAGCAATCAATCAAATTAGAATTACTTCTGCTTGGTCACAGCAGAGCCTTCTATAGATAGCACCAATCTTGCAGCTGGAGAGGCAGAGAACCTGCTGTTGGGACAACTGTTGGTTGCTTTGCTCCTGGCTACCTTAGATTTAGTTCCTCCATGCCAGGTGCAGCTTTTTGCCCCTGTGTGCAATTTCTATTGACTATTGCTGCATACATAATCGCATGGAGAAACAGTAGTATGACCTGGCTGTTCCTGGCCACAGCCAGAACAGATTCTTGGAAAACTCCTGCTATTGCTGTAAATTAACTACAGCTGTTTGCTGCTGAGTGTTTCCACGTTGGCTGATGGCTTGCTGGTTTTACACACTGAGTAATCCTTGTACTAAATAATTGAACTGGCCTAATGTATGGAACTGTGAAGTCTGAGTGCTGCTTGGAAGCATATTGCGTGGACACACAAATGCATCATTTGGAAATGTCTTATAAATAAGGCAAGACATTACTGGCAATGAGTTTCCATTTAGTCCTTTGGCTGAAGTTTGTAGGCAGGACTTTTTTAAAGTGTTTGAAGACAGTGCACTTGGAAATTGATGAATTACTAATCATATATTAGTTGCACCACACTGGAAGCAACAAAGGCTTCATTCAATGGAAAGATAAACATCAAATAAAAAATCAAATTAATGTTCCAAAAATACAGACATCTTTTTACCATTTTGAACCTCAGTCTTGATCAATCCAAAACAGTGGCATAGCAGTAAATAGCAAATTGAACTACTCAATATGTCAGTCCCCGTAGCCTCCATCAGGTTCGGGTCTGCTCTGAAGCTTTGTCTGGTGGCCAGAACTGGAACATCCAGCCATGCATTCCCAGGATCTCTCCCAGGCCCTGATGGGCCCCAACTGGGAACCCTGCGGGAAAAGCTGTGCAAGAGCCAGCTCCCCCCTCCAGAACTGGCCTCAGCATCAGCAGTCTTCCTGTTTGCTGTAGTGCCTGCTCATTGCCTAGCCTTTGCTGTGTATCCAGCCTTGCTGCATCATTGCGCCTTGCCTGGCCTGGCCTGGCCTTGCCACACTTGTTTCTTCTGAATCCTGCCTAGTTGTTCTGCAACAAGATACCTGGACCCCTGCTGCCTTTCTGGTTCCTCAACTTTGGCTTGTTTCCAACTGTGCCCTTGTCTTGCCCTGGAACTTACTTCTGGTTCCTGACCATGGGCTGTTCTGTGACTACAATGTGGACTTGCTATTGAAAATTGCTGTTGGACTTTGGACTTGAATTCTCTTGCCCTCATCCTGGTGCCTCTGTCTTGACTCCTGCTGTCCATGTCCAAGACTCTGACAGCCACAAGGAAAATCATCATCATCATCATCATCATCATCATCATCATCATCATCATTCTAGATAGATTGTCCATATCAACAAACCAATTCTAGTTGTTCTTATCTCCAGCAGGAGGTCTTTTGTAAGCTACTGTTCTTAATTGCCTTTCCAAGTTCAAGCCACCCTGAAATACTTTGTATTCCAGCAGGCAATATCTTGTTGCTGGGAAAAATTCAATTTCCTCAAAGTTATTGTGAGGGTTGCCATGAAGCTCAGAGGGAACAGGGAAGCCTGACTGGAGTTGGGGTGGCAGATGACCTCAGCATCCCTGCTTATCAAAAAGCACTGGTGCTGATTTCCTGGGAGCTCCAGCTCCTTGACACCCCTTTTCAAACACTGTCCTTAAATCTTACTAAGAATCTGGGCAGCCCTCAGCCCCAAAACCTAGATTTGCCTCTTCCTAGTTTTGACTAGATACAGAAAATAACAGCGCATTTAAAAGTTGGAAAGGACTATGTTTACTGGATGGCTTTTCCCTCCCCTTCAAGTGAATTTAGGACAAATTAGCAAGTAGTTCCTTTGGGTCATCTAGACCTTTAACTTGTGCATGCTGTTAGCCTGCTGATCTCCCCTGTGACCACAGGGTCATGTTGCTGCAGTCCACAAGAGACTGTCTTCCCACTGCAGGCATGTCCTTTGCCATCTGCAGCACTCAGCCCAAGTTTATTCATGTAGGATGTGGATTCATCTCATGACTGAAATGCACATTAAGAACTCTACTCTCTGGTGGGTGTTGCCCCCTCCTTCTAAACAAAAGCCACCATGATAAGGCACACAACTGAGTTTTCATTTGAACTGAGTTTCTTTTTGGCTGATATCATTTCCAAAGCAGCTATCAGGAGCCTGATAGCTGGGCCCCCAACTTCTAAGGGGACCATGTGAGAATCAGTGGAATGTCATGGCTAGGAGAGTGAAACAGATGAGCGGAGGGGTTCAAATCCCTCCTCTGCCATCAATTCATATATTTATACATTAATATCCTGTTTTTGAATCAAATGATTCTCAAGTCTGCTTGTATGCAAGAGATATAAGGCAACCTCCATGGCCTCCAGTGCTGGTACTTGAAGGCCTTTCAGCAAGATCCCTTCAATAGAGTCCAGTCGTCCATGCATCTCGCTTCTTACCAGCCTTGCCACCTGCTGTTCTCACTCCTCATCCTATGTCCCATCTTTGTTTCCACTTGCTAGACAGACAGACAGACAGACAGACAGACAGACAGACAGAGAGAGAGCAAGGCTGCCATGACACAGATGTAGAGATCTTGTTCAATCCATTCTCTCAGGGATTGCCAGGCATCTGTTGCTCTGTTGCATTCTCTTTGATGGAATCAGATTTTTGTAGGAGAATTCTAGTTTACTTGCCATCCCCTGTGCTTGTGCTAATGTTTTAATCTGCATTAATCAATGTGTATTAGCACTAATTTGCATTAGTGCTGATGCATTTAGTTAATGCAGGTTTATGCAAACTTCACCAAATGAAGAATGTACAAACCCACCTTCGCCCTAAGCTAAGTCCATATCACGCTTTAACCTCTTGAGCCATAGGTGGATATTTGGTCAGGGTTTCTTCCCTTTTCTACATGACTATTTTGTCATGCAATTCCTGGAAAGTAAGTGGAGGAAAAAAGAGAAAAGGCCCATAGATCTGCTGAATCTGAGCAACTCAGAAAAAAAATAGGACTTGTTACAGTATTCTTGGGTTGGATGCACAGAATCTTTGGAGATTTTTCTGACTTCCCAAGGCAGTGGCATTTGCTGCTCAACCATCTCTCCCCCACTCCTGCCCAGGCCAGAGGAAGAGGCGATTTTCAATGGTGAGGAGAAAGAGCCACCCCAGCAGGTGTCCAGCCGTGTCTATTCTTGGTGCCAGCCCTGAACCGCACACATGTACACACATGACCCAAAAGCCCTTAGTCCTCTGGCTGATAGATGGAACTATAGTTCTCTTCTTTCTGGCAGGAGACGGGATGCAGACTCCCTAAAGCTGTTCCCTCTCTAGCTGATGGATGGAGAAGGAACAGGCTGACCTTCCCTTTCTCATGATGTTCTTCCAACATGGGAGAATGTGCAGCCTCCCAGTAATAGCCTGGACAGATGGATGTGCCCAGGTGTGCTTCTCTTCAGTTCTGCAGTATCCCTCAGTCCTCCACCCACCTTGGAATATCCATATGATAATTCTGCAGGGTGGCCAGGGATCCATGACTTAGTGGTTGCTTGTTTATGTGAAATGCACCCTGGAATGGGACGGTAAATTGGGATCTCAGCAGGGGAATGAGGGACATATTGCCTTTCTTCCCCTTGTCCTCACCATGTCAGGTATACCTTCTTCACCAGTGCCATATCCTTCAACTGAGTCATATGCACACATGTCCAGCTTGGCCCAAAACAATGTATATGGGGTGCTACATGAAATGCTAAATATTATTAGGTAGTGTTATATTCAAGAAAAGATGTTTTTTCTTCCTTTCAGTTTGTTGCATCCACTGTCAATAAAACACATAAAAACATAAGAAGAGCCCATTTGGATCAGACCAAGGGTCCATCTAGGTCAGCATTATGTTCTCAAAATGGCAACCAACTGCGCAGGGCAAACCATGAGTAGAACAGCACCCTCCTGTGCAAAGTTCTCTAGCAAATGGAGTACATAGGCTACTGGAGGTAGCTTAGGTTCATTTGGACTAAAGCTGGCATAGAAACAGATTGAGTCAGAAGGGGCTTTCCAGGACATCTAGTCTGACCCCTGGCTCCAGCTGGCTCCACTCATGACATGCCAGCCTTGTGCATGTCCAGCCTATCCTCGAACACCTTCCACCACCTCCCATGGAGGCCCATTCCATACCCTTGGGGTCCTAACTGTCAGGAAGTACTTCCTGGCATCCAAATTGAACCTTGGTTCCTTGAGCTTGGCTCCACTGGAATGTGTCCTGCCCTCTTCTGCAGGGGAAAACAGGTCTATACCCACCTCCGTGTGCCACCCCTCACATAGCTGAGCCATTACATTCCTTTGTCCAGTCCCAACATGTGATTTAGCACTGCTTTAAAGCCATGATGCAGAACCTCAGGGCTGCACACCAAATCCGTCCTGCCTGGGGTCTGAATCTGGCTATTCCCAGATGACCACACTCGTTTCCACCCTTTATGCAGTCTTTTCCCCATGCTAGAAGGTCAAAATTCTTCTTCAGAAGGTCCCCTATTGGAAGCAAGAGAGTACATTTGCTGGTGCTTGGGGCATTTTGACCCTTCCCAACTTTATCCTTCAGTCACACCCACCACTGCAGTGTGGCCCCTGAGAGCTTCTCTTGAAATGGAATCCAGCCCCAGGACGGAGGGGTTTCCACACCCCAGCTTTAATGCAAGCCTGTAGTGCATTAAAGCAGCAGTAATCAGCAGTAATCAGGCAGCAATCTCACAGCAGTTTTACTGGATATGTATATGGCTTCCTGACCTTTACCTTACTGTGTAATAGACTCAGTTTGCACTTAGTTCCTTACAAGAAAGCAGGTTATGTGACATAAAGTATCCCATAGGGGCAATTGGTGCTTTGGGCACACACAACAAATAACAGTTGATTGGCAAGGCAGCCAGGCAGTCATTTGTAACCTTAGCATTCTCAGCAGCGTTGCAATGTAAAGGCAAAGCAAACCCAGAGACGCATGCAAAACCGACAAACATTACAATAATTAAGTGTAGGACACTGGTCTAAAACAGAAAAGCTTTCTGCAGGGATGGGGGAACCAGGGACCTTTGAGCTTACTGAAATCCTTCAAACTTTACTTCAAAGCTCAGTTTGGCTCACTCCCAGGCTCCTGGTTTTGATTCATTAACACGTGCTTCACCATAAGCACAGATCCAGGGCCCAAGCAGGGAAGTGGGGTGGGGTGGGGGCTTTATTGGGCCCCATAGATTCACAAAGACTCAGTCCCTCTTGCAGCCCCATTAACTGGGGGGGCAGGGGGAGAAACTTAGACCTAATCGCTGATCATTGTTGGAGATATTTATGGAAAAATATATTCTCTGTCTACTTAGTATACGTATCTTCTGAGGTTTGCTGGAGCCAATTAAAAGCAGCATTAGATTAGAAAGAGGAACAGTCCCGGCACTTCTCTAGAATGGAGCGTGCTAATGCTATTAGTATAAGATGTAGAGAGACGTGTACTTCCTTTCGTGGCACAATCTCTTAAGAACAATCAGTCCCAGAATTCCTTGTACTGAGAGAAAGCAAAAGCAGCAAGCACTGGTGAGAGGGACCAACAGCATAATTATCAGGGGAGTTGATCTCAGAAACAGTGTTGTTTGTAGGATTTAGATACTCAAAATATATGCATGTCTCATTCACATTCTCTCTCTCTCTCTCTCTCTCTCTCTCTCACACACACACACACACACACACACACACACAGGGCAAGAATGGTTCAGCCTTCTTTTTTGTTATGGAGTTTTAACTAGCAAGAAAAATGGATTTTTGGGTAGATAAGCCATAATTTTGCAATAAAAAGGGATAAAAAATATTAGGAAATGAATTGCTCTATTTATGAAATATTTGCTCCCATGTTGGTTGATTAGAATTCATTAAAAATCCTGAAAAAATACAGACAAGATAATACTTTTATTAGGACTAACCGGAAAGTTTTAAAACAGTCCACAATCTTTGGAGGATTTTTCTTCTGATTAGAGAGTCTATTGAATAAATACAACTTGCCAAAAGGGATGGCTGTTTGGGCAACATGATAAAAAATCCCTAATGTGGCCAACGGTGTAAATTTCAGAAGTGTAGAAAGCATGATTTCAGAATGAAAATAGAATTTTTTTGCTCTCTCATGACTCATGAGGCTGTTTGTATGTATGGGAGGGATCCCATGGTACAGTTTTGCATTTGGCATCCAGGCATGATGCCTGGGCCCTGCTCACTGGGAGGGTATTTATTATTTATTTATTAAAAGCATGTCTAGCCCGTCCCCTACAGAACGTCTCAGGATGGCTTACAATAAATACGTTGTACAGATTTGCATGTCCATCATGCAGAAGAACCCTGGTTCAGGCCCCAAAATCTCTTAGTAGGGTTGGGAAGCTCTGCAGGAATACTGCAGCCACTCAAGGTAACCCTTACTGGGCTCAATGGACCTCCGGTTCAACTCTGTGTAAGGTCACTTCCTGTATAAGGGCACTTCCCACAGCTCACCTGTCCCAAGCCTGCTGCCGGAGATCACGTTGTGTTACCTGCAATGTTTCCCCGCTGTGAAAAGGAGCAGCGCAACCTGCTTCCCGTGCCTTGAGCAAAGTTGCCAGTCCAAGTCTCTAGACAGCATTCTGCAGAAGGAAAATGTCTTCTTGGGCCTCCAGGGCAAGCGCCAAGAACTCAAGAACCATTTAGTATTCAGTATCGATATGATGATGTTTCTCTGATGTCTGGAGAGGAAGAACGTGCCCACCCTTTGTCTGGATCAGGAGAGAGTATATTTCCAGCAAGAATACTTCCCTTGATGAATTACTCAATCTTGTTGCTCAGACCTGCCCTATATATATTTCTGTGTAGGACTGTGCAATTTATAGGGCGTCTCAGATGCCAGGCAAAAATGGCTGATGAAGTGATCAGGTTGCTTCAGAGCAGGTGGAATTTTAAGTAGCTGGGAAATGCCGCAACCTGCTGGCTGGTGGTTTTCAGATGGATGGTGGTTTCAGACTTGTCCAGCGAAGCCAAAATTACCACTCACAAGGCTGCATCGAACACGGCATCAATTCCTGCGGTGCAGAGGCTTGGATCTGGGAGAGAGGAGGGGTGCTCACTGGCACTGCTCACCTGCAAATGCTCCAGCCAGAGAAGGGAGGGCAGGCAGCGTCAGGCTTCAGCTGATGAACCAACTGCCGAGCAGGGCAGAATGAGCAGAGCATGGCAAAGCCAGTTGCAGGAAGCTAGGATTGGTTGCAAAGGGTGTCGTGCAAAAATGATCTCCCCAGGAAGCATCGGCACAACCCTCTGGGATCTTGTTTCTGTGGGTTTGTTCTCTGCCACCCACCAGGAGTGACAAGCATGTGGTGTGCCTAGATGACATCACAACTTACACTGCACTGACACATTACAGGAAGGATATATCCTGGTTAGAGTCAGTGCAGCATAGGGCCTCAAGGATGGTGGCCAGATTGCAGGGAAAGCTGTATGCGGTGAGACTGAGGGAACTGGGTCTCTTCAGCCTGGAGAAGAGGAGACTCCAAGGGGATCTGTTGGTGACATGCAGGTATGTGAGGGGGTGTCACATGGAGGTGGGCAGAGACCCGTTTTCTCCTGCAGAGGAAGGCAGGACCTGCTCCAACGGAGCCAAGCTCAGGGAACCAAGGTTCCATTTAGATGCCAGGAAGCACTTCCTGACAGTCAGGAGTCCGAGGGTGTGGAATGGGCTTCCACAGGAGGTGGTTGAGGCCCCATCGGTGAGGGTGTTCAAGGATATGCTAGACATGCACATGGTGGGCATGTTGTGAATGGAGCCAGCTGGAGCCGGGGGTCAGACTGGATGGCCGGGGAGGTCCCTTCTGACTCATTCAGTTTCAATGTTTCTATCCCCAAACCTCATTGTGTCCCAGGAAGGGGAAAAAGATGACACCAAGCATCACACATAGCAGTAGTGGAGCAATGGTTGAGCAAGAAAGAGACTGGCCAGACAAGAACTTGCCATAGACTCTACTAAATATGGTGGGAGCGACTGCCAAGGAAACTTGCATGGCCTGGTGCCATTTGACTGCGATCCTATGAAGGCTTACGCAACAGGAAGTCCTGTGGAACACAGTAGAGCTTAGCGTCTGAGTGCAGGATAGAGTGGCCAGGCTGTTATGCAACCTGTCCCTGAGTCAAAAAGGCAGACAGTCGGATGCAGGACCTGCCACTTATTGACCAAAAGGAAGGGATCTCAGCTTCCTTTTTGGAGAGCCTCCCCTTTCTGCCTCTGCATAGCCTTTTTGGGAGGCTGGGGAGCTGGTGCAACAGGGATGTTTGCTTTCTGTCGACGGCATGCATTGCGGTCTAGATCCAGGCAATTCTGGTGTGCACGCCTCACCCAGTGGACTCCCCATCAAGCGGCAAAGAAAAGTTCCAGGGATGTGGCCAATGAGCTGAATTTTCTTCCTGTGAGAGAAAATGGGAGACTTTGTTCTTTTGCAGTGGTTGCTTTTTGCTGATATAAAAACAGAGTACAAGTGGAGGCAAGCAGACATGGTAACTGATCTCTGCCAGAGCAGCTTCAGCTCCCTGCCCCCTTGCCCCAGATTAACTCTCTTATCTAATCAGTGTTCAAATCTGCAAATTCACCATTCAGTGGGTCAGAGAATAAACCACAGCATGGCTCAGTGAGCACTGATTCAAGATTTTAAACTGAAAAAAATAAATCAGTTTATTGATACATACTAGCTCATTCATAATAGCTCAGGGTGAGGCTGAAGGGAAACATAGCAACATAAAATCAAAGACATCCTTGAAGAATGGCATAAGAAAGATTGCTTTGCTGGTGTAATTTTAATGCCAAAATAATCTGAATAGGAATCTAGCCCTAACCCTAACCTTTTCCCTCCTAAAATGTCCTCCAGCCCATGCCATAAGTTCTCTTCCTATTTTGAACTATTTCACAATGACAGGAAATCACCACCAGTCCAGTCCTGAAAGGGCAGGGAGATGAGACAGAGCAGGGAGAAAGGAAAATAGGAGAAGAAAGGGACGAGGTGCACAACCAAGACACCAGTTTTATACTGATAGAGATGGAACCATATCTTTTCTGCATTTGTATGATCTTGCATCCATCTGAGAACAGAGCACTTGTGTAGGAGATCATTTCCCCTGGCACAGCCCATAACTGGTCTAGGGAAACATGCAAGAGGGCCTCGTGGTTGGGGCAGTCCCGTATTCAGCATCTACCACACATCCCAGCATATTCTACAGACTGGCCCAACAAAGTTACGATGCCACAGCCAGCAAAATTCCTATTGTTGCCCCTTTCCACATCTTATGAGCTATGTTTATCATGAGTTCTTCAACATTTGATAGGGTGGTTAGTCTTCAGTCTTTGGGCAGCTTTAGGACTGAACCCTATTTTGAAGGTGTCCTCTAGCTGAAGAGCTGCTTAGCCCAAGTCCAGTATCAAAATAAGGAACTACTATAAGGAGGAGTTAGGCCTTCAGGTTTTGCAGCAACAACACCTGGGCGGTGGATGTATGTGTGCATGTATTTAATTTCTATACCTCCCAACAGCCAAAGCTCTCTGGGCAGCTAAGGTATAGCAAGACACAAGGTCACCCAATCACAATTTCTGTGCACAGTGAAATGTATTGGATCATTTTAAAATCAAATAATTATATCTAAATTTGCCTCTACACATATTAATAGTATATGCATTTGCTGTGCAATTTGGTGTCTCCTTTCATCCTCTTTGGGTGATGTAGGTCATATTTTCTGGTGATTCAGAAGCGCAACCATAATTATGGCTGCTCTTATGTTTGCTGATTTTGGTGGTTCCTCAGAATTAGCAGAGCTAATTCCGAGTAGAAACTCTCAACAATTCCTCTCTCTCTCTTCCTCTTCAGAACAGCTTAAAACCATTTGTAAACTATTTGTAAATCATTCCAAGAGCAATGTGCTGAGGGAATATGTTATTTTTAATAAATGAATAATAAATAAAATAAATATTATATGAACCCCAAGTCTTGATTAGAAAAGATAGCCAGGAATTTATGACTGATGCTTGCCAGGTATCTTTTCCAGGAGTAATATGCTTGAAACTAATTGTCAATCTCTCTACGTGGGAAGAAGATCTAATTTCTCCAAGTTAATTAATGCCAAGAAAAATGTAGATCAAGGACCTTCAAATGATATGGAATAAATCTTGATCTTCTGTCATGCTAGAAATAGCTAAAGTATTTTGTTCCTGTTGTTTTTCGTATTGTGAGTTTTTGAGATTGCAATCTTAAACATAGCTGGGGAAAACACATCTGTGTGCAGTGAGACCCTTTCCCTGCTCCCTCTCAAAGAGTGTGTGTGTGTGTGTGTGTGTGTGTGTGTGTGTGTAGAGCGAGAGAGAGGACTGCACTTTTGATTAGGTAAAATGGCCAAATTCCTGGGATATATAATGAACAACAAATACAACAGCTCTCTTGGAAACACATAACTACACTCCCTAGAAGTTTTTTTCCTGCAAAGAAATTTAAGACACAGCTGCTTCCTAGCTCCATATGTCCAATTAATTAAGAAAACTCAAGAAAGTTGCCAAAAAATGTCTTGCATAAATTGCATTTTTAAATTGCCTTTCACTTAAAAAAATTCTCAAGGGAACTTACAACAAGGTTTAATTGTATGTTTTTTAAGAATTAAAACAATGAAAAAACCATTAAAAATAATGCAACCCAGTAAGATAAAAGTAATAAAAATAGTTCCTTCCTACTGTCAACAGCCTAGTGGCATGGGGCATCTTAAGATGTGGCCAGAAGGATTGCAGGGCTGGTGCCAGGTTGGAGCAAGCATTCCACTGTAGGGGACCACCACCAAGGATGGCCTTGCCCTTGTTGGCATTCTCCAAACCTCCCATTTAAGTGCTAAATTCCACTGATTCCCTAAATAATTAAACAGAAGTTTTATTTGCTATAACAGGATAGCAAATACAGTTGCTATAGGAAGACAGCAAATGCTCTGAAATTCAGCTAAAATGCAAATATGCACATATGCAGATAGGTTGTGTCTAGACATACACATGGTCTGAGGGGATCCACTGATACCAAAGGACGCCCCCACCCCAAGCATGACTAAGTGGTCCATGGTGGTCTGGGCATACTAAAATCATGACATTCCACGTCTAACACAAAGCAATGGAACAAGGCAAGATAAAAGGAGCTGGGGAGGTTGCAGCTCGTATTCCCGACATTTGGTTCCTTTTTTTTCATGACAGCTCTCATTAAGCCCTAATTTTATTTACAAACTGCGATTCCCTACAGCAGCATCCCATTAGTATCCATTTTATCAACAAACAGCAGTTTATTCACAAGCATTGATTCCTGGCACAAGTATCTGCTTTCCTTGCTGCTTGTGAACTCTCATTCTATAACAGAAAAATAACTTTCTTTTCCAGCCTGCAAAAACATCAATGGAAAACAACCGCTGCCTTCCACAACCTGGTGTACGCCACCCATGCTGGACTGCAGCTCCCATTGTTCCCAGCCAGCATGACCAATGGCTGCTCTGCTGGGAGCAGAACACCAATGTGCAACTATGCGAGTGTCGTGTTGTGTTTCTTTCCTTTGCACATACAAAGCCATTCTCAATTGAGCAAAGTATTTTCCAGAAGCGAAACCACCCAAAATTACATGCACAGAGCAGTTTGTTGAACCCAGTCTAGTATTTGCTTCTAGGAACTCTCCATATGAGTATGTTTGGGCCTTTTGGAAATGACCATGGCTCTTCCCTGTACACTGATCCTTTAACTGGGCTGCCCTCTTTGGCTGACATTGCATCATGAGGTCAAGAACCTTACCTGTCTCATCTGTCTCTGAGAAAGTTGGCTGCTCCAAGCACCCTCCCAATTACTGTATATCTTGGTCATTCTCAGAGGCTGCTTGAGAACCTGGGGAGTCTGGCCTTGAGATAAGCACCTCCGCTTCTTCCATCTCAATGCCCGGAATTGGCCCGCATTCCGAGGCCTCCTCCTGGTCCTCCAAGTCCTAGTCAGAAGACATTGGGAATGCACACCAAGAGCAACTGCCTTCTTCACTCCCAAGAGCAAGTCGTCTTCTCTATTTTCAGTGATATTTAACAGTGATTCTTAGGGCCTCTTCCAGCCCATGAGCCTAATCTGGCCCAGGGAAGAGTTCAGTCTGGGCAAAAGACATGGCCCATCCTTGGTTTACAACAATTAGAGGAGAAGTGTACTAAGTTGAGAGAACAGAGGGAAAGAACACATTAGGGGACCTCTGGAATAACACAGTTCACCGCTGTAGCAGTCCCTTCTTGACTGAGAGGACCCTGAAGGACCAAGCCATTCCCCAGGTTTACTGCCCTGCATCTGTTAATGGGACACTGTGGTTCATTTGCAGTGTTCCAGAGCAAGGTTTCTTGAATCCAAATGCTGCATTTAAAATGATGCCACTAGGACAGAGGCGGGGGACCTGTGTCCTTCTAGGCATTGTTGGCTACGCTTCCCATCATACCTGGCCACTGACCATACAAGCTGGGGCTGATGGGAGCAGAGCTCCAAAAACATGTAGAGGTCTGCAAGTTCCCTGATGTTGTCACCAAAATCTCTGACTTTGTGTAGGAGGCATTAAGGAGCAGGCCGTTCAAAGCTGCGGCATTTCGAAATCTGACATTCCATAACTCATACTTTTTTAAAAACAAGTGTTTACATTTGTATTTAATTGGTACATTTTGAAACCACAAGGGGGAGGGCAACGTAATGTGTTAAAGCCGAATGAAAAATATTGCTCCCTTCAAAGATAATATGAAACCGGATATTTTTTAATTAAAGTCCTCGAGCATAAGCTTATTTGTCTGCCCGTCGTTCTCGAGTAGCAGCGCAAACAGGGCACAGAGAGCTTCTCAAGTGCTGTTGTCACATTATAGCACCCTAGTTAAAGTTCTTTGGAGCAGAACCCATCCAGCAGTGTAAACCTGAAGTTCATTAGCAAGAGCACTGTAGTGGAGCGGAATAGCACCCCTTTGCCTTCCATTTCTGCACATACTTTTTCCATGGGCTGTATGAACTGGCGGGTCCTCTCCAATGAATTTAGTAATACACAAAGAATTTTCCAGTGGGGCAGAACCTGCAAAGATGTCTTTGGTGATGCCTGATTTGCTATCAATGCAATGATGTTTAGAATTCTGTTCATTTGTTCTGCCACATTGCTAGTGAGGGCTGCATCAACAGGACAGGGATGGATCACTCCATCGTGTTGTTTTGCTGAAGTACGGAATGGCTGAAGTGGGTCTGTGTACTGAGATGGAGGCTCAGCAGTCACAAACCAGTCAAGGGAAAGGCCTGCTGAAATCAGGATTTGACACTGACTGCAGGAACAGAAAGGGAGAATAAGACGACGGGAATCCCTATCTCCCTACACTGTCTGGATCAGATTTCCCCCAGTGTGGTGCCTGCACTACAGATCCCACCATCCCTCGTGGGGCTTGGCTATGGTGGTGGAGGCTGATGGGAGGTGGAGTCCAAAACATCTGGAAGGCCTTATCTTGATCTGTGCTGACAGGAGGAGACAGTTTTCCCCAGCCTTGCTTGCGAAAACCAGGCTGGGGTTGAACCTCTGTCTGAAAGCAGCTCCCTTCCATGTGCTGAGTCCCTTCCTCCAGTGCAGCCTCCCAGGCCATCCCTGGATCACAGAGGCAAGAGTGTGGACACGCTCCTGCCAAATGGGGAATGAGGTGTGCACTTGCTTTTGTTTTATCCCCACAACAGCTTCATTGGACAGCCAGCCTAATATCAGCCAGTGAACCTCATGGCTGAGTGGTAACCAGACCCTGGATCTTCCCAGTCCAAGCCCAGCGCTTCTAATCCCTATACCATCAACTCTGCTCACCTGATGTTCAGGAAGCAGGGCAAGAGTCAAAGCCCCATAGACATATTTCCTCTTCTCACCAAAAACTAATCAGTGGGACTCAGTGTTTGCAAAAGCTTTACTTTCACCGCCCTGGTTGCTTTGCAGACGTTCTGTTGGACTGGAGCCTAGCTAATTTTAAGTCTTATAGATATTTGTAAAAGGGAGTTAAGCACAGACAATGTGGCCTTCATTTATTTAATTAAAACATTTATGAATTGCTTAGCCTTTCCACGGAATGCTTCGTACAATGTACAAAGGAAAAGTACAAATTCGTTCAGGGTGACATTAATGCAAAAGAACAGCAACAGAAAGTCAGTGCTAACAGGCTAGCAGATTTTTGAAAAAGGTCAGCACCTCGGACTGGGCAACCTTTGGAAAACAAGTTGGTCTTTATCTTTTGAGAAGGCTGTAGGTGCCACAGCCAACCCAGAGGCTGTACTCTGTGCTTTGACAAGCTGCCAGGGCTCTGCTTGTCCTTATGTTTATGGCTCATGGCATAGTTGTAGCAGAAGCGGTGCCACCAAATCTCATGCCATCAAGTCGCCTCCAACGTGCAGTGGCCCTCTGAATGAAAGCCCCCCAAAATGCCCTGCTCAGCTCTTGTAAATTCAAGGCTGTGGCTTCCTTTATGGAGGCCATCCAACTCATATTTGGAACTTGCCTGGTAGCATATAACAAATTCTGCCCTTTCTCTCAGTCAAGCTTCCACACATGGGGTCCTAATTACGAGCATCCATTTTATTTCAAGGGATCCAGCTACTTATATTTCAGGGTGGGGTCGGGGTGTGTGTGAAGTTGGATTTCTGTAATTGTTGGTAAGTCTGTAACAGGGATGGGAAACCTCAGACCTGGGTGTGGATCTGACCCTCCTACATGTCAAAGTCAGTCCTCCAGGGTTGCACAGATGGCTCCCAACCCTACCCATTCCCCAAAATCATGAGCCATTTGCTGGATGGGTGTTTTTATTATAGTAACTTAAAACACTCCTCAACATTTCTTTCTTTTTTTCTAGCATGTTGCCTATTGCTTATCCCATTTGCAAAACATCCACTTACAGGAAGCAGTGAAGCTCAATGGCAGAGCACTTGTTTTGCAAAACACCCACTGCTGTGGATGCATGTTGTCTTTTAAAAAGCATTTGTTAAAAGGATCCTGAGAGCAAATTTCACTCACTCACTCACTCACTCACTCACTCACTCACTATGAGTGGCCCCCACAGCCAAAGCTCTCTGGGAGATGTACACAATTCTGAACTGATGTCAGTAATAAATCAAATTTTATTTATTTATTTATTTATTTATTTATTTTCCAATTTATATCCTGCCTTTTTCCTGCGAAGGGCTCAAGGCAGCTTACATTTCCTCCTCCATCTTATCCCCACAACAACAACCCTGTGAGGTAGGTTGGGCTGAGAGTCACCCAGTTGGCTCCATGGCCGAGCAGGGACTCGAACCCAGATCGCCTGAGTCCCAGTCCCACACTCTTAACCACTACACCACACTGGTATCCAAATCCTCCTAAATAAAATGTCTTGATGTTCGATGTAAGGATTGAATGTCACCATCCCCTGCCTTGATCTGCCTTAGCTCTTATCTGTAAAGTTTCTTTATTTCTTGCATTAAAAATCAACAAGTATGGCTTAGAGTCAAAGTTTGTTTTGCATTTGCTCTGGGATCCAGTGCAGGAGCCTTTTCCAACCTAGTGCCCTCCAGATTGTTGGACCATGACTTCTATAGCTGGGAGATGATGGCAGCTGTGATCCAACACATCTGGAGGGCAATAGCTTGGAGTGTATTGCCCTCCGGATGTGCTGGATCACAGCTTGGACTGTATTGCCTTTCAGTATAGCATGTCATTTAAACAACAACAACAACAACCAAGAACAAACATACAGGGCGGTGTTTCTTGCAGAGTCAGCCTGTTTTAAGGTGGCATGAAAGTTTACTGTGAGAAGAAACTGATGAGTGACAGCTCCACGGCTGACAGAGGAATGACATTTTCTTTTGTTTGCCAGAGGCCTTTGTTAAATTTGAGCAGCAGGTGATTTGCACACAGCTGTGAAAATGTTATTTCTTAGACAGGCTTCCCAAGTCTACTGATTTTTCTGCCTTTGTTTCAGTTTCTTAGAGCCATGCAGCATCCTTCTCCAACCCAGATACCCTCAAGATAGGCTGGACTACAATTCCCATATTCCCCAGGCGAAAGGACCACGCTGGCAAGGGATGATGAGCCCATCACTATGTTGTGGAGCATGACCCATGGACATGCAAGGAATTTCATGGCTCCGGGGGTAGGGTCAACAGAGGTTAATCTGTCAGGCTAGTTCCAAGTATATGAGGCTTTTGCATCCCAAGAAAGTTTTCCAGCCAGAATGCATGCGCATGGGTCAGAGAAATAAAGCAAGTGGTACCTTTCAGCACAAGTGAGTTCATCACTTCTGGCTGAACATTTTTGTGCTTCAGCCATGAAGGCAAGGGTGGAAATAGCAAGACAGATCTCTTTACACTTCTGTTTTTTCACACCAGGAATCAGATAGGCTTTGAAGTAGGGCTGAATGTCCTCTTGTTAAGCTCTGACAGAAAAAATCTTTTCTACCCCCAAAGCTTGCTGCATCCTGAGAGGGCTAGTACAGTCTAGAAGCTCTGAGACTGGCCAATAGTTGCAGTTCTGAATAGGGGTGTGTAATGCTCAACAGATTCAATGTGGATCTTAGTGTGGCAATTTGGAATTGGGCTCAATTGCTTTGAGCTCAGTTCAGCTAAAACCAATTGAGAGGCAGACTTGCTGGACTCTAGTATGAATCCCAGTTTGGAAAGCACGATCTTCATCCCTCCATTGACAGTCACTGGAAAGTAACAACTGGATTTGGGGCACTTTAGACATGCCCCACTTCGATTTGGACATTGCTTGAATATGTCTGGATGGTCAACAACCAAAAGCATTAGAAGAACTGCATTAAAGGAGAAATCTCAGTGCACTTAAATATCTTGTGGATGCCACCAAAGCATGCCAGCATCTCCTTGTGTCTCCAGAAGCTTTGATATTATGACTGTCACTTCACGTTTGTTTTTTTCTTTCTAGAAGGTGCTGTTTCCAAAGGAAATCTGTCACTGTGTCAAAAAATATGGGCCTGTGTCCTGTGTATCTAATGCAATTCCTTTTGTTCTCAAACCTAATTCTTTCTCCCTTTAAGTCAAAGAGTCCTTATGCCTGGTTGCAGGTGAGTGGCAGATTGAAGTGGAACTGTTGTTCACAGCAGTGGGGCCCAGTAGCTTTGCATACTAACAATAACTTCCAAAGGCAGCTGCTTTTCAGCCTTTCTGAAAAGGGGTGGAAAGCCCCAGATGGGGTAAAGTTTTCAATGCTATGAAAATAAGAGGGAAAAGGAGAGGAGACCAAGAAATGGAGAGAATGCTACAGGTCAACTCATGAAAGCTGGGAAAGGAGGAGGTTGACAGACTCTTGTCTTTTGATGGTGCACAGGGAAATCTTTGACATTAATTTGCAGTGTGTTGTGCTCCCTACACCTCTTTTGGAATAGCACCTCTGACAGAAAAACCTTTTGAGCTCTACGAAGTGGGAATGAGAGAGCTCCCTTTCTCCCCAAGCAACCGTCTGTTAAGTGAACGCTGAATCTTCTTAATAGACAAGAGAGAATAAGCAATTTGCAAACCAACTGTTTGCACTCTTTGGCAAATCTGTATAAGCGCCTCATTATTTATACAGGCCGAGTGGCTGGAGAGTTCTCCACAGGAACCCCTCCTGTTTGCAAAATGATGGCATAATATGGATCTGGAAATACTCAGTCAACAGCTGTTTTGCAAAATTCAGGCAAACTGTAGTCTGCTTCTGAGATGACCTTGAACAGCCCTCCAGATGTCTTGGATCACAGATCTCAGGATTCCTGACCACTGGCCACCCTGCCCAGGGCTGACAAGCAGAAAAGGACACCTGAAGGGCACCAGGTTGGGGAAGGTTGACCGAAAGGGTGTTGGACCTTTTGCATTTCCTCATCCTGTTACCACGTCCTCCTCTAGTGGGCCTCTGCATTACCTGTTGTGCTTTTATTTATGATGTATTCACTCGGAGCACTTGAATTGCAGCCCAGCATGTCAATCACAACATGGTATCTGAAGGTGTCCCTCCAATGATGGAAGACATCCACGAGAGAAGGGCCAGTTTCTGGTGATTCTCCCTCCTTCCATGCCACCTCTCATATCATTCTGAAGGGTCCTTGAGCTATACAGATCAGTCTGGGGGGCACGGGAGCCTGCAGCTGGGAGGAGGAAGCACTGAAAAATACCTCTCCGTTTTCTGATGGATCACCACCCCCATTTATTTTGTCAAAATAAGGTTTTTAATGAAAGGTTAAAAACAGACTTCCTGCAGCAAAGCACTGTCATGGAAGAAAAATCAAAATCAGTGCCATTGTTCTTGCAAGTGCTTGAGGGCAAGTTAGGTTAATTGCAAGTGAACTCATCAGGATATTACAAAAGGACATAATGACATGCCTTCTATTGCCTGTTGCAAGGTAAAGCTATAAGACTATATTGTGCCGTAAGCTCAGCAGTATCTCAGTATTATGACTTAAGAGTGAACTGTCTTTACTTACATAAAGACAGGTGTATTAAATGTAAGCTCCATGGATGGGTAAGATAATAGGCTTTGGAAAGTTGTAATAAATCTAACTGAAATTGAGGAGTTCCATGGCTGCAAACCTAAATGCAACACTGACAACTGTGTGCTAAAGTTGGAGCCTTTTAGGAATGATCACAAATTAATGTTTATCTTAAATAGCCTTGGTCTGGATGAGTCAAAGAACCTGAGCAGAAGATACTGCTGTTGTGCAGGTGTCTCCCCATACGAAAAACAAAAGCAGTCTCCCACAAGTGTAGCCCCCGAGCCATACAGAATGACATTGCACAAGTTCTCTAGAGTCTCAGGAACACTTTCTCGGGGCACGAAAGACCCATGTAGATGCAGGAAACCCACATTTTATGAGCTGATCTCTGCTTATGGTCATTATGAACTTGAGCCTGACTTAACCCTTCAACATCTGTTCATGTCACAGTGCTTGTCTTTGTAAAGTGTTTGATATGCCACCTTTTTTACTTCACCCCCAAGCCAATTTCCTGTTTAACCATGTGTTGTGTGAGAAGGTTCTTCCTTTTATGTGTCCTGAATCTTCCAGCATTCCCCTTCATGGGATGACAAAGTATTCTAGTATTATGAGACAAGAAGAAAAAAGTCTCCTTATTCAAGTTCTCTACAGCATAAATGGCTATGCACACCATTTGTATCGCCTTACTCACCTTTTCCCCCTATGCTAAATAGACCCAAATGTTGTGACCCCTCCTTATACATCCCTTGGTTACTTTGGTTGCCTTTTCTGTACCTTTTCCTGCTCTGCAATATCCTTCTTTAGAAACATAGAAACAGAGTGAGTCGGAAGGGGCCTCCCCGGCCCTCTAGCCTGACCACCGGCTCTAGCCAGCTCCACTCATGACATGCCTACCATGTTCATGTCCAGCCAATCCTTGGACACCCTCACTAATGGGGCTTCAACCACCTCCCATGGAAGCCCATTACATGCCCTCAGGGTCCTAACTGTCAGGAAGTACTTCCTAGCATCCAAATTGAACCTTGGTTCCCTGAGCTTGACTCCATTGGAATGTTTAGATATAGTGACCAGAAAGGTCCACAGGTGTGGTCCTTTTCCAACTGTGGTCACATGATAAGAAGTTTCCGCAGGGTATCTTGAGATTTGGCTCCTAGGCATCCAGTGAGATATAGTTACAGGCTGTAAAGTTCTGTAGGATTTCCTTCCTGGGATTTAGCTCCCAACTTTATGATTGTAAAGAGTTACCATCGGTGATTTAGCTCCCTTTGCTGTACCCTTGTTTTGGCTTTAGCTGATGATTTATGAGTTTAAATGATAACTGTAGGGAATTTAACATCTAAATAGCATGGGTGCTTAACTTCTGCATGTTGAATTTCAGTTTACCTTGAGTTTGTCATAGGCCTCCTTGCACTTTTCCTTCAGAGGAAAGCTCTGAATGCCCACTTATTCTCGTTAGCCTTTCCTTCATTACATTCTTAAGCAGCTGGCCTTATTTGTAATTTCTTATGATTTTTTTTTTACTGTTTTATTATCTACACTATCTTGGGAGTGCTACACCCTTAAACAAATCTAAAAATAATTATAAATAGAGCTCACACTTCAGCTTATAAACTGCATTACACATTTAATTGATTTGAATTTTCTGGTTGTTGAATTTCATGCCTACTTTGTCTTTTTAATACCTCTGTGGAATTGCAGAATTCATACAACTGCACACACTAGTTAGGTAAGGCGCTGAGATTCCCTTAGCTTTATATGCTATGTTATGCATTGTGCTATATTGATTATTAAATTTGGTGCCATTCCTTTTAAAAATATCTGTAGTCCCTACACTACAGGAATGGATGGTAGACATGACCCAAAGTTCCCTTTCCAATGAGATTAGCCATAACACATTACTCCCTTTGATCTGTGAATTAGGAAATTAGATTTCTTAGTTTCTCCTGTTAACTTAGCATCACCATCTTATATAAAATATAAAATAAGCAGTATATAAAATTATTCACGATTAGGTTCTTTTAAGACATGTGTGGGTCCCCTGTAAGTTAGGTCCCTTTAATTCATGTTTTAAGTACCACTTCCTTTCTAAATGGTATTACAGAACACTTTTGATTTTGTTATTTAGAAACCTAAGGCTTTTTTCATGTGTTTGGAAAGCACGATGGATTTATACCCTATTGCAGCTATCCTTTATTAGTGATAGATTTCCCTTCAGCACAGCATGAAGTTCACCTACTAAGGATTGTGCCACATTAATTTGACATCTTTTTTTCATGGTCCTTAATGGCTTCATGAACAGCACACTTGTTTGGAGAAAAGGCTCTTTCCCAAGTCATGCTTGATTGGGAAGCAACACAAGAACATTAGCAACTGAGATTTGGATGCACAAACATAGGACATGATTCAGAAAAAATAAAATGCGTTTTGGTCCAGTTTTTGATGGGAATTTTTGCTTTCACACTGAAATCCATGGCACATATTCAATTTTACTGGACCATGCTGTCCAGTAGCGGTTAGATGAAAGGAGTTATCTCGGTACTACACATAATACTAGTGCATTGAGCTGATGAAGGCATCCCATTGCTCAAGGACCAGCATGCCCACTCAAACCTTTGACACAGATTTCTTAATTCTGTATCTCTCAGGTACTGTTAAAAATAATGTTCAGAATAGATACGGCGTTGGAACCAGAACAAGTTAGTCATACTCAAATCCCACTGCAATCAGTAATTTACAATGTTTTCATAGTTTACAATGATTTCAGTAAGATCCAAGTAGTTGGGTTTAACTCAAAAAATGTTAGGGGTTGGACACACATTCATATGCATCCGCTGGTGACTACAGTGAAAATTAGATCATATCACTCCATCAGAACAAAATCCATTTGTCAAATCAGTTCATGAATTTGACTTCATGACATCAATGCATTTTCCCCTTTGGTAAGCCATCCAGAGACTCAGGTATTGGATGGCATTTAAAAACTTTAAACAAACAAATCTGAAGCATTCTGTGGTGAGGAGCGGAGTCAAGGGACAAACGTGCCCACCAGAGTTTAAAGTAGGTATAGCGACTGCACATCAACTTATAGAAACATTTGTGTCTCCCTACTATGATCTCCTGACTTGGAGAAACTAGGTTACTTGGAAACGATTTGCACATGGACATTAATCAGTTTATTACACTCCCTTCCTTCCGAACAAGCATATTCATTGAGTTTGCATGACTTGACAACCAACCCTGGGGATAAGCTATGAAGCATAGGCTGCTTGTGATGGTTTGTCCAATGGACAATGGTAAGCTGTCAATTGAGGAAAGCCATTAGGGGATCTTTGCTGGTAAAAAGGAATGACATGTAGACCACTCCCATTCCATTATGATCCTCTAACCTAAGTGTTCTTAACATCTCCTACATTTTTGACCCTCAAACTCTAGGCACTCAGAAAACTGTCATCCCAGTAATGGGAGCATTTGACAGCTGTCAAAACTCAGTCTTCCTTCTAAAACAGAGACTGTGATAAGGCTAATGAATGTTTTTTGACCCAAGTATATGCAGCCATGAAGAAGCCACTTTGCAGGGAGCAGTCTGGGTTTGCACAACAGGACAGCACACTGTGGCTAGTTACTCATGATGCATAGGCATGAATCACTTTCTGTGCTCAGGGGTAGGTAGTTTAAGGATGAATGCCTGAAACCTGCTCCCAGTACTGAGTCATAATTACTTGATTACTGAAGAGATGTTCATGTGCATGCTAAATGGCACATTTTCCAACTTTCAAGGAATATTGGAAATTTCAGTTTGAGAGACTCAAAAAAGGATTGTAAACACCTTCATACAACTTTAATTTCTAAGATGCTGTCAAAGAAGCCATGAAATGGCAGCTTATAGTAATGTTCCATGTCCCTATAATGTTGAGGCAGAATGAGAATTTCTTATATCTGAGAGGTAGAAGGATGATCAGACACTTCCAGTAGTGGTGTTAGCTTTTAGCTGCAACAATTCCCATTATTTAATTTGAGGATAACAATTTATCAGCCTTAAGATGTCAATATGAGCTGACTAGCATCTGTTTTACACAGGATTTTAATTACACTGCTAAGTACTAGATGCAGAGGATTATATCAGAGCAGGGTGGGAGCTGAATTACAGGTGTGGGAAGGATACAGAAGTAAATAAATCTTCAGATTTCTCTGTAACACAATTCAAGTTTATTCCATTCATTCTTGCAACACAACACAGTATCATTTAGCAATCCGATGTCTATGAACCATGATAATGATAAACCAAACTGTGTCAAAATAGTTACATTGTGGAAAAAGGTCAAATATCAAAATGCACAAAGCACTACTTTTCTTCCATCACTGGGTATAAAGATATGATTGTTCTTCCATTTATAAAATATAAGACTGTTCAGTTTGAGATTTTGCATGCAACACTGCAACTGCTTGACTAGGACATCCCACTCTTACCAGCTTCTTCTATCAATCACTTAAACCATTTAGTACTGCATTATAAAACAAAGCCTAAGTTATGAAAGCAATGCCTATACAAAGGGGAACATAAAGCTTTAGGACTGCATGTCGTTATTTTAAATTTAATTCTCAAAGAATGCATACTGGTTGAGTTGGATTTCTAGATTGTAAATTTTGAGTACTTTTGAAGTCTACTTGGAAAAGTTATTTATTTCAAGAGGTTTCACTATATAAGAAGTAATGAGAGATAATGGTAGCCAACATTTTTCTTCACATAAGAATAGAACATGATTTTAGTACAGAATGTTGATCTTGGTACAGAAAGGAAGTTGATTTGATTTTAAGTTTTTAATTTCCAGACCAAAAAATTAGAAGTCAGACATTTTACTTAGTGGTCATTAAAGAAAAACTTGATAGATTTAAAGAATAGGCAGGTAAGTATTTTAACCATTTTTGCCTACTGGCTAGAAAATACGTTTATAGCTACTCATCATCCATTTGTAATTTCTTAAGTAAAGACATGCAAGGAAAGAACAGTGAGATGGCTACATGGTTATGGAAAAAAGGCAGAACCCCCAGTGAGAGCACCATACTGCTAGAAAGAAGAGCAAAGTGATCCAATACTAACACATAAAAAGACTGAAGAGAAAATAACACACTTTTCTTGTCATCGGCCAAAAGGTTAGAATGTTTCCTTTATGTAAATCAGAATTACAGTCTCTCACTCCACTTCAGAAGAAATGTCAAGTGACCATTGCCTTTTGGGGCTAACGTTTGATTTAAAATTTAATCTGTAAATTCCACTTACTAGACTAGTAACGTCATAACAGCAGTGTGTGTGTGTGTGTGTGCGCGTGCGCACACACATCTGCATGAACAGACTGTGGATGCTAGGCCTGCTGTTCCACATAGCACTCCTTTTACAAAAGTTATAGCTCTACTTTTCAGAATGACTTTAAAGAATCAAGATTGGTCTCCCCTTAGTTGCTGAATAGTTTATTTAAATATTATGGGTGATATCACTGGCAAGGAAAAATAGAACAATTTAAGCTGCAATACTAACTTGCAATTTAACATTGTCTAAGGAGACTGTTCCCAATCCTTTTTCAATAGAATGCTACACTGATTTTTTTTTATTGTCAAATTTAAGTGAAATGCTTTCAAAATTGAAAAAATACATTCAATAACATGAAACATGTAAACACCAGAATTACCTGGATGATGAATCAAGACATAATATTACACACCCTGATGCAAAACCAGCAGAAGCCCCACTGGGATGTTTTAAACTGTATTATACCAAACCTATCCTATTTACCTTTTTGAGTAGGGATACCTGAATGCTATTTGCCCTGGCACCCTAAATCAACACATACACATATAACAAAGCCTTATGTATCAACATCCCTAAAAAGCTATCTTCAATCATATTTGTGAATTGACCTGTATTAACATCCTTTATTGGGCAGTAAATGCAAAATGTCAGTGTTTCCTTTGGGAGTGTGGCTGTTGAATTTGCCGTGCTATTTTTCACAGATCCCATGCTATAACAGTAAATCAAACTGAATGTCAAAGATACATACACATATGAGACCAATGTGGTGAGAATGATGAAGCTATGACAAAGCAAATTTCTGCCTTATCTAAAAGAATGAAATTAACTTAAACTGAGAGCTGTTTCTTCTTTAGTATTGAAAGTTATTTTGAGTCTAAACCATAAAGGGCAAAGCCATCATATTCTAGCACCAATAGGTGTATAGCTGTCATTTCATTCCAGTATATTTTATAATGTGCTGGATGAAGAAATTTCAGTTGGAAGCCTTTGAGGAGAAACTCTTTCCCAGAAATAGCCACTGTATACAAACTGGCTGTTTGACAAATGCCTTGCATGACTGCAAAACTGCATGATTTTGATCATTCCCCCAGCACCCCTTTGGACATGTATCCCTGTTTTTACTATGCAATCCTTGTTAAAATAGGTAGTAAAAATTAGTGATCTCTATAAATACTTGGACATGATAAACAAAAGCCTTCAGCATTGTACAACCTACTTAAGGCACAGGGCACAGCTACAAAGAAGCTATCCCACTGCCTTGATTGACAGACGGCAGCACCGCAGCACTGGGCTGCTACTGCTTTTACAAGTTAGAAAATACCAAGTACAGGTGCCATCTCACAAGTTTCAGCAAGTCTCATCGGGAGAAGGAAAGTTTATAGACTACAAACATTTCAGATCACAATCTCTTCCTCTTCCCCAGCAGAGGTACAATTTTGCTAGAAACTGGGAAAGACTGTATCCTGAACCAAGTCCTAAGGAGACACTAATGATATAGATACCTATTCTTTCCAAACAGGTTCCCCTTTTTGGTAGAGGAACCTAACTAGTCTGATTTATTGTGATTTCCCCCCTCCCTCTCAATATTTAGCTGAAGAAGCTGGAAGATACGAAGAGTGATAGACAGGCAGCAGTGTGAGGCCACAGGAGAGACATTAGATCTCAGTCCATCCATCACTGGAGAAGAGCTTTGATTGCCTGATTGTCAGTGGCTTCAAACGCAGTTAGTCCATCTGGCCCTCTCACAGTCTTATCAGCACCCTGTGAAGAGATAACAGCTGTCACTTTAGAGAAAGAGATAGAAAACAGGTTGCTCAGCTGTAACCATGGTTCTTTGAGAAGTCATATGTTCAGTTACACTTGGGCTGCAAGCTCTTGCAGTTCTAGATGTTTCCAAACCATTGCAGATGAAGAATCCAATGTGTGATTGCGCATGAACTATGAAAAATAATTATTTGTACTAGAAACTATATCTCATGAAATGGAACTGGTACACTTAAAGTTGCTTATCTTGGATATTTTAAAGAATTTATGCAGATTTTCTTATTTAACAGCAGTATAATTTCTTTAACTAGAGTCACACTAGTTTGATGGGCACATGTGTTTATCTTTAAACTACCAAAGAGAACTTCCAAATCATTCACCATTTAAGATACTGGTTTTCATTAATTCCACAATCCCAACAGCATGTTAAGTTACATAGTGTTGCACTGAAAGTTTCATCTTTCTATGTAGACACTTGTGAAATTTTTATATTTGTTCCTTTTGAAGCCTTCCAAATACTACTACTGCCTTCATTTGCAGGGAGAAGGAAGGTCCTCCATGAAACTGGTATGATGCTCTAAAGCTTTAGGGAGGAAAGGGATTCTGAGACCTTCTAGAACACATTCATCATTAGCATACTTCTGATCATTGTTACTGCTTGTGAATTAATGCTTTAAATATCAGTTCATAGCTTTTATGCCTATTACATGATACCTATAGGCAAAATAGAATCCAGCTTACTATAGTTAGCAGGAAAGCAGGGTAGGCAAACAGCCTAGGGAACAGAAATTAAGTAACAAGAGAATGGAAAACATGTAAGCTATCACTTTCTAGAGGAACCCTGGAATTCTAAATTCTCCTACTGGAGAGATCAGCAGAGCTAGCTTCAATGACTTGTTCCATTAACAAGCATTCCAATTAATTCTGTATTGGTTTACTAAGTGCCAGCTTCCTTTTTGTGCTATTGGTGGATCCTGTTGGCACACATACAGTGTTAGCTACTGCACTTTATTGCCAATTCCATTTTCCTCTTACTTACTACTGCTACCTCATATGGGGGGATCTTTTGAGATTTATAGTTTTTTTCCCCCCAGAAAAAAGAGTTTGGATTGGGGATGGCAAATGTCCACAGTTAAAACTTTCAAACTGGGTGGCAAAGCAGTGGGTAGCAACAGAGAGAAAAGAACACATAATCATACCTAGGATGGCCAAACCCTAGTCAGGAATCTTTCAATACACCTTATTGCATTTTGTTAAGAAGCAATCTGCTATAAAAACCCTTTTGGAAGTTAACAGGTAAATTATGATATGCCCACACAAGATCAACATGCTAAAATCAAGAGGGCTGCTTCAGTATTTACAAGTGACCTGACACTGTTTTTTACCCACAACTCTTAAGACAGGACTGATTATAAAATCTACCTAGATTATGAACTCAAGATCTGGATTTCAAAGTTTTTCTTGACTTGAACCTAGTAATGTGCTAGTGACATATCTTGGATTTTGAGCAATGGTACTTCTATGATAAGAGATTGACACATCAGAGAACCTTTGCATTATGAGGTAGCATAGAAATGGAATTAAACAAATGAACTTGAGCATGTGTCTAAAGCAGTTCCAAGAATGGCTGCTTAACCTCTGGTTGCCTGCAGCAGTTACAGACATTTTCAACTTCACAATTAGGAAAGGAGGGGTTTAAATCTTAGAGATTTCCACTTCAGGGTCTGTGCAAACATGCTGGCCTACACAATCAGGATTTGCTTCTTGGCAGGTGCTTTAATCACTGCTATACAGTAATCTGAAAACAGCATGAAAGAAAAGTAGTTTCTGTTCTTTAACTTAAATCATCAACTTTCCATTGGTTTATCTGTACTTCTGTTTTCAAGGCGATGTTGGGCAGGTCTGAAGCACCACAAGCACACAAGTGTGTCCTGAAGACACTTAATGACTCTACTCTGTCAAAATCATAGCTGTAATGGACTACAGCCAATCACTATGATTAGTGTGTCAGCAATACCTAGGAACACTCAATCACCTGCAATCTCAACACTTGACATTTTCCAAATACACCTTATTTTGTGATGAAATAATAAATCAATTTGAGCTTGTCATTGTCCACATTTTAAAGTAAAAGAATTTCAGTAAAGCAGCATGAGAAAATAACACAAAAGGAATGGAGTGTAAGAGACATCTGCCTTGAGTGCTCACAAACTACTTGCAAAAAGGTACTAAGTTGAAACAAACATTCTCTTTGCTACTGATACTACCAGGGTCTTAATATTTAGCAAAACCAGAAAAAAAATCATTATACTGTGAAGCTAGTATAAATCCTGCATCTTGCCCTTTTAGCCGAGGATTTGGGGAAAGTTTCCTACTCAATCTGCAAATAGCAGCCTTTTTGCTAGTATATAAGGAAAAGAACACAAATAAAAGTAACAGCACTTATTTTAAAAATTCACAAATCTATGCTATTTCACAATTATCATGACTCTAAAAAATATTGTTAAAATTGGGCTGGAAGGAAGGTGAATACCATCATTCACATGCAAAGATGGTCTTCAAGGCAGATGTATGGAAAAATGCTAAATCAGACCCAAACCAGACAGTTGGGAGTAGACTTGTGAAAGTGGCCAGCAGGGAAGAAGGTTACTCCTCCATTCACTGCTTTTCTCCATTACAATCATTTGACCTCTGAAGCAGTTCAACAGTACCTTACAGATGTTGCAAACATATGGCTTGAACCTTGATTAGGAAATAAATTGCAGAGCTTTAATCAGGGGTTCAGAATCTTAGCTTAGTGAAGCACCCACATCAAGCCCATGCTCCTTTCTCCTGAGCCCACATCCTTTTACCAAACCACTATCTGTTGATCAGTAATTCAGTGGTTAAACAATTTGTGGGCAGATTTTTTTCCCTATCCTAAAAGTTGAAAGGCCTCTGCTAAGACTTTGACCTAAAATAAAATGTTTTTTGGACTGACCAACCCATCACTGGAATGCAGCCTTCTAGTAGTTCTCCAAAATGTAATTTGGCCCTTGAGCTGAAAGTTCCATACTTCTGGTTTGCAGTCACTATTTAACTGCATGGCGATCCAGGTTGTGCTGAACATGGATTAAATTTAAGAAAGTAATCAACATTTTATTAGTCAAAATTCTATCAATGAATTTATGATGGAAAACACAGCAACATGACTGAAAACCGATTATCAAAGTCAGAACATATGGTCCTGACTTTTTTTTTAAAGTCTTGAATATCTCCTCTGAACTTTAGTTCTTTTATACTCATCCCTAATTCCAATCTTCCAAGCCTAAAGAATAAATCCAAAAGGTTACTTGACTAGCTTGATACCATGTATACTTGAAAGTGAATGATAAAAGTTCATAACTCATGTCTACTGCCTTGAAATTGAAACTGTATTGTTGGCAATAGATTTAATTTTTGACCCACCATTTTAGCTAACTTAACAGTATTAAATTTGTTGTCACCAAAAGCAGAGAAGTATCCTGTCACCCTGACAAATGGGGATGCTCTTAGAATGACTTGGTTCCAATTTCCTTTGTTTTAAAATGCTGATGTCACCACATGCACAGTGCTAGAAGGACTCTGTACTTCAGAAGACCAGGTTTCTAGAAATCTGTACTTTAATTATTCATATCATCCTTAGCAATACATTGTTTCTCCAGGGAAAAAAGTCCATGCATAATGTGGAAGGTTTAGGGCACAATCCCATGGCCTTCCAACACTGTCTGGGAGACCACAGGATTATGTGGTGTCCAAGTCCCAAGGTCCTGCCACCATGGTACTGGAACTCTTAAAGGTTGAGTCCCTGCTTCTCTCACAGTTGCTCTTCACAGTTGCTAACTGGCCTCAGAAAGGAAGAAAGGGGTTGTGCTGAGAGACGAAGAGAAAAGAGGCTGGGGCCAATGGCTTATGTTGTATCTAGGCAGCTGAAGTCTCCCCCTCTCTACCACTTCATCCACAATACCAGAAAGGGTTGCTCAGATGAAATACAGGGCACATGCTCTGGCAGCTTATGTGGATTGAGAGCAGGGGGCACTGGACTGTGCTTTCTGTTAACTTGAAATGTTTAGCCTAAGGGAGGGGCAACCTACAGCATTGCAAGCTCTAACCAAACAACAGAATACCCATGTTATCGTTGATGAGAGCTAACTCAGGGATTTTCCCACTTAGGTGGGGTTTACAAAACGAAGTCACCTTCTATATCACAGTCAGGATGCAAGAGGGGCGGGAAGAAGGTGCTGTACTTGGCTGGGGTTTGTAGGCCCTGGTCTTGCAAATGTGGGCTAAGTCCTTTCCCACACTGATCAGAATGCAAGCGTGGCACGTAGAATTCAGTAAGTTTTTCTATATAGGAAGAGGCATGGGAAAAAGTGGGTGAGTCATAACATCATGGGAGGAGACAGGGCTTTGAGGCAACCTGCCATCCCCTCAACATTATCTAACCAATCTGTATGGTCTGGTGGTAGCTGGGAGTAACTCAACCTCTAGGCAAGAACAGGTTGTGTGCACCTAGTTTAGCTAATCAAAAACTAAAACACTGTACAGGGGGTAATTGATGTAAACCTGGAGAAAAATATGCTTATAGGTGTCAACCAATTAGATGATCAATTAAATAGCCAATTAAATATATGTATTATGAGACACTTCTGGTGCCTTTTGGAGATGAATGATTTAAACACTACATATTAACATTCAGTATTAGAAGGAAAGCCCATTTAATTTTCTTTCTCATTTCCTGTCCTCCAGAAACAACACAGAAAACCCTACCCTTAACTTTCAACTTTGCTTATGAAATCTGTTCTTGTTGACTAATCCAAAACTTGCAGCCCTAATTTTATCAAATAAAGATGCAGTTGTTAAAGTTACAGGGAAACTCTATCCACAAATCCTTCCTTCCTGTGGAAATTAACCATTTAGTTTTGGTAATTACATTCCCTAGGGAGAGACCAAGGAAATTTTCTATTTGGCTTCAAAGTAGTTACTTTGCTTATCACAGAAATAATCACAGATCAAGAAATTTGATGAAAACCTGTAACTCTAGCTCAGCAGTAGACTCCATCTTATACATGCAAAATGCCCCCACAAAAGCATTGTCATGTGAAAAATCTGAGGTAGCAGTACTAAAAAAGATTTGCCATAGACCATGAAGACACACTTACAAGGTACACTGGTCTAGCACAGTGTAATAACAATAATTTTATTTCCATGCTTCCTGGGCAGTTCACAACAATAGCCTGACTGCTTTAGTACAGGACAGTTTTTATATCCTACAGATGTGGCTGTTTCAAAATTCAGCACCTCCACCTGCTCAATCACTGCTCTAGTATCTCAGTCAGGCACAAAATCTCTCCCCCAGTCCCTTGCTGCACTAAACATTTGATGACATCACAATAGCTGAGATGTTTTTAAAGGTACATATATAGGCTGATTTCGTTTACAAGCAGGGCAGGAAGAACTTAGCAAGCTTTTCTGTGTAGCAAAAGGCATGGGAAAAAGTGGCTGGGCCACAATCACATCACAAAAATGCACAGGGCTGAGAGATGGCCTGTCAATTACCTTTTCTTTCCTTTTGCATCTTGTGAGAGCTTATGGTCAAAGGCTTGCACTTTTCCATAGTCTTTTCAGTAGTTTGGCAGGGAGAATTTGCAACCTAGTTGTTAGAGGAGGAGGGTAGGTTGCTCTTTTCCTCTTTATCCTACCAAAGCGCCCATGACAAAAGAGTACAAAGGCAGTACCTCAGATCTACAGGAACTTCTTTTTAATGACAGGCCAGCTGCTGGGAAGGCAACCATCAACAATTTGATTTTGGATGCTAAAAATTATCTCTCACATCCCTGAGGCCTGACCAAGGGAGAAGTGCATCTTAGTCACCTCTATTTGCCTAGCTAATTCATGACACAGTAGGCAAATATTGGGGGAGGGGCAGGAGAAGGAAAGTGGAGTGGCAACAGTGAATAGGAATTCTCTCATTAACCAGATGCTGAGTCTGAAAGTCTGTTAATTTTGAGTACACAAGCTCTGGTTGGAAGATTCTGACCACATATGACACCTATGTATGAATTTTTTATAAAAAGGAGACAGCACCTAGCTATACTGACCTTAGTCACTTAACAACAAGGAAGTGGTGACCAAGACACAAAAGTTACTAGAATCGGTGTGGTATGTGGTTACAGCACTGAACTAGAGACCTGGGAGATCTGAGTTCTTGTCCCCACTCTACCATGCAGCTGACTATATGATTATGGGCAGGTCACCCACTCTCAGGTTAACCTACCCCACAAAGCAATCATGTGACCTGCCCAGGATCCTGCCCAAGGCAGGATATAAATGCAATGCAGTGATAATATCTTATTGTATTTTGTTATGAATAGTTCAGAGAACTTCAGCTATTGAGAAGTACTGATATTTAATGATGATTATGATGCTATACCATTAAAAGCATATAAAATTGAACCTGACCTCAGTATACAGAGCAAGCTGAAATTAGATCTAGACCATGGGTCCTCAAACTATACCTGGGGGCCGGATCCAGCCTGCCATGCCCATTTGGACCTGCCGCATGTGTGCCCGTGCCCACTGCCACCCACCTCGTCCCCTGCGTGGGGAGGCAGCAGTTTGCTCACTCAGAGAAAACGATCTCCAAGCAAGCAAGCAAGCCGCTGCCTCGTGCACCCGCCTCACGGGGCGTGCCCACCCCACCTCCCCTCGTGTGCCCCGCACCCACACGCACTGCCAGCACCACCTTTCCGGCCCGCACCCAGCACCGGCACCTTACAACTGGCCCCCTGGTTAAAAAGTTTGAGGACTAGATCTAGACCAGGCAGAAGCACTGTTTAGCAGTAGAAAGTTGGGCTCAGGAAGGATCAGATTCATAGCTTGGAATGTGCCTTGATGCTGTGCTGTCCAAGATTTCCAGGAGGTGGCAGTGAGGAGCATATGAGCAATTATGTTAAATTTAGCAGATGCAACATTTCCTGAATGTCTGATCTGGCAACAATTACCAATTTTGGTCCCATTAAGGCTAAACCTTAAAGAACAGCTAGAATCGTCAATGTGTGTACAATATGACCATTAGGCTGCTAACTGGTGCACAGCATCAAGAACATCTTATTGCAATAGTGGGCAAACTGCACTGGTTAGGCCTTACTTTCCCAGCTCAGTTTGAAGTGTTGATTTTAACAGGCTTAGGGTCTGGTTATCTAAACAACTACTTGTCTTGCTTTTAAACTGCCCTGCAATGGACCTATCTGCTCCTCATTAAAATACACAGAAGAAACCTTTCTGTGGCCACCACTGTTTGTACAACCCCTTTGTTAGGCAAGTATGAAAGGGCTTCCTCTTGTAATACTCCCTAATAATTGAACACTCTTGTTTGTCCCCATAATCAGCTTTTCAGAAAAATTAGGATGAAACTTTTTAATTTGTGGTCTTAGATTTAATAGTGGTTTTAACACTATTTCAGTGTTGGTTGGTTATCTGATCTGTTATATCTCTTGGTGACTCATGTGAAGGAAGTATAAAATGCTATAAATATTTGTTCTCTATAAATTATGAAAATGAAATTGTTGAAAGCTTTATTGAATTGTTATGTTGATGCAAATATCACAAACCAAAGGCAAATCTAAAATTCTTACCTTTGACAAGAGTAACTTCACACAGGAGATATGGCCTTCATAAACTGCTGAAAGAAGTGGAGTAATGTTGTGTTTATCTGGAGCCTATAAGAAGAAGAAAGGGCATCGAATAAGAATTTAAGAGTTTACAAAACATCCACCTGGTATATATTATTGGTAAAAATGCTCTGATAGCATTAGGAATAGTTTACAGCTATGTAAGAATAAGAAATAATTATTGAGAAAGAAAGAGTGGCTGCAGATGTTCTTTATATTTGATGATGAAAAAATGGCTGGTGGTTACATGCAAAAAAGGATTTAACTGCACCAGCACATATTTAGAACCAGCAGTAACTTTTCTAAATGCATTTGGGGTACTCAACTTCACCTGTTGAAGGAACATCATACTCCTCTGCCAGTATGTTCTGACCTTTGGCTTTCTCTCTGAAAGGCTTAGTTCTACAAAGCCCTGCTTGTGGAAAGTGATTTTAAATGGCAGTGGTGGGGAATGTGTAGGAGAGAATCAACAGATAGCTAAAGGACAAAGTGACTACTGATGATTCTTCCCTAGAAAGGATGCCTCTTTCCTCTATATTTAAGGAAAACAGAGGACTGGGAACCTTGTGTTTCCACTATAACATGTCATTTCATCCTAAGGTTAGAGAAATAAATTAACCTGAAAACATAAAAAAAACTTATTTGGAGTTCCTAAAACTGTAGTGGCAAGAAAGAAGTATCCAAGCCTGTATTCAATTTTTGCAACTTTTCTTTTATGGCATCTTTCCAGTAGGCAAGACTTAACCCTGGGTGTGGGAGCGGGCACAGAAAGAGAAAAATCAAAAACATAAACAACAAAATTTTCCGACACACTCTATAAATATTAAGTACCAGAACCAGTCATGAAAAATTGGGATAGAATGCACATAAGCAAACTACCAGACTTTAATCTAAACAGTACACAAATATCCTGCAAATAGTACTTTCCAAGATGACAACCTTACTTGCATATTAACAAAGGATTTACCCATAGGTATGACAGTGAATATATAGGCCATTAAAATGGAAACACAGAAAACTTGCCTTCAACTGTTTGATCCATCCAATTTAACTTCATTAGTGATTTTTTTAAATGGTTAATCAGGGCTAGAGGCAGAGTAGTTTCTCAAAGTACTGCATGCAGCATTAGTATCCACAGTGTACATACTCAATTATCCGTAATAAATTTGATTTTATACTGCTTCAAAGATACACAAAATCTGTTTGACCAACGGCAACACCTGAAGAGAACCAGTTGGTGCATATACCAATAGTAACCATGCCTCTTTGTTATCATTTTGTATTCTTAAGAATTATCATTTGTCTACAGCCAATGAGAGAGACAGAGAACTTTATCCAAGCCTGACTGATTTTTATCAACATACATTAATATCAGCTCCCTTTAGTAGAAGAAACTCCAGGATCTCAAGCTGTCCACAATCTGCAGCGTAGTGAAGAGGTTTCCTCCCACCTTCCAGTGTCCGATTAACATCTTCACCCTTCAGTATTAATAAAGGTCAATCATTTTATATAATTCCTTTGTAAAATATAACAATGATCAATGGGTAGGCAGTACACTATTATTTAAATACACTACAGCAAAGTAACCAATATTTGCATAAAATAGTTATCAGAATTTAGTGGAATGTGGAGAAGGCAGTCTGAAAAGCAATGCCTCATTCCAAGAATCAAGAGTGCCTGAGATCTGTGACATGTTTTTCCAACTATTGATCACAACCGTTTCTTTCTCCAATTCCTTTTATGCAGCCATACCTCTTTTCTTTTTAACAGTCTCTCTGCATGCCACGACGATCTGTCTGTTCATAGCCTGAAGGTCCATCACTATTAGGATCACTAGAATACTTGATCTGGTTAGCAACCATTAAATCTAATTTCTAGGGTGCTATCAGAAGAGTAGCAACTTCACTTTGAAGCATTTTACAAACTTCTTAATTAATTTGAGGTTATCTTAATTTAACTACATTTCTCCACCAAACCAAGAGCCTGAACAGGCTTCAAGGTATGGACTCTTACAGGTAAAGCCCTGTATTAATTATTTTCAATATACAAATATTAAATTATGCTAACCAAACAACATAACCATGTAGCAAAGAACTAAGTAAATACACATTTAAAAATACATTTAAATTGTTCATCTTTGTCTAGTGCAGTCTTTCCCAACTGGTACCCTCCAGATATCTTGGCCAACTAATCCATACAATTCCCTGATAATAGTCCGTAGAGCTGAAAGGGGCTAGATTGCAAAATATATGGCAGATGCCAGGTTGGGAAAGCCAGCCTAGTGCCAAATAGATAATTTAAACTTGCTGCTAATAATCATTGTGCTTTTTCAAGTTCTCATCTTGTTTTCATAATTATACACAGACTACTCAAGGATGTTCTTGTCAGTTTAACATTGACAATTGATAGTTTTAAACAAACAATGTGCTATAAAAATCTGAAGAATAGTTTAACTTAAACAGGTTTATGAAGATGGGTCAGATAATCTGGTTCTACATCCTGTTTTCCAGTAATGACCTAGAAGGCTCTTGCTTCTCAGCAAATTGTACTCAGGAGCATACTGCCCCTGAACCTGGTGTTTCTCTGTGGCCATTAACAGACATATTTTCCATAACATTTATTTCAGCTCACCTTAGAAACTACAAAGAAATCAAAATTGTTGCTATATTTTGTTTGTCACTCTGCAAAGTGTCAGAATTGTTTATAACACTATATATAAATCCTAAAGAAAATGAATACTCCCAACATATTAAATATTACACAATGCCTCAAGTTAAAGGTGTACTTAAGATTGCTATACTTGGAAAAATCTGCAGAAAAATCTGAGAAACCTAATAGCATGTGACTACTCACGCTGTGGCACAAGGCAGACAATGTGGGTAAATTGCCTGAGATGCTACAATATGCCCAATAGACAATTGGACACATTGTGAGTTGCTGGTCCCCTTTGCGGTCCTCCCACAGGTATCACAGGAGAGATCTCACAGTGAGTGAATCTTTCTCCACAGCTCCCAGTGCTGTAAATGTTTCCTGGAGAACATGAAAAGTGGTTATGAAGCCACCTTTCATGATCCCCAGTCTGGCAACCACAAGGAGTCAGTCTCTCTATCTGAGCCTGACCCACTTCAAATCCACCCACCTCCAGGCAAAGCTCCATTTTTAAAGGGAGGTACCTGTCAAACGTGGGTTCCCTGTGAAAGAAAGGAGGAGGGTGGGGGAGCTACATTTTAAGTCTTTCCCAAGCCTCTACAGATTCAGGGTAAAGGCTAAAATTTATTCTCCACAAAGACTTGAAGGGATGGGAGGGAAAAAAAGGATCTTGCTGAAAAGGAAGTATAAATCTTAAAACTACTCCTTCTCAAGGAAAGCCTCTCACATTGTTTTATTTCACAGTCTACCTTCAGTGTACTGACAAGGGAAACCAAGGAAGGGGGGAAATGAATTTCAAGCCTCCGCCCCAGGTGAGGATTGAAATCCATCTATTTGTATTTTTGCAAACAATTCCAGTCATGTAAGTAAGACTGAAAAATAATTACTTTTTGTTCATATTATCTGTGTACAAAAAATTACAATGCTGAACCAGCTCATGGCTGTCAAACCTGGGAGCCAGGACTCTCAGTGGTGGTGCCGAGGAGGCTTCCGCCAGCCACCCCAAAGTGCTGCTTGGCAAGAGCGGCAAGAAGTCTGACAATCTTGCCAATCAGCTCATTAGCAGTCTTCGTTGACACGTGATGTGCTATGTTATCCCAGTTTAGATAACACAAAAACTCATTGTGGGTCAAACAAATCCTACAACACACCATAGTTTGTCAAGATGGCTTATATCCCAAACTTAAGCCACCTGACAAATTCATCACCAGTTCACATGACACATGATGTCAGTGATTCATTCTGTTAATATAGTTTTCAGCATATTATTATTCATTACATTTCTATACTGCCCATAGCCAAAGCACTCTGGGAGGTTCACAACATTAAGACACCCATCCAAGTTTCAACCAGGCCCAACCCTGCTTAGCTGCCAAGATTAGCCAGGATGAGGCACTTCAGGCTATATGGAAGCATATATGGAAGATATGACAAGAATGCAAAGCTTACTAAAGTATGAATAGTGACTTTTCCATTTCTTGGATCAGGATTCAAGAACTGCTTCACATACCCTTCATTTATTAGAACTCAAAGGCTTCTAGACAGTGCAGATACTGTACTTCCCATCCTGAATAAAACTCTTGATAAAGTCTAATCATTTAACTGCCACTGTTCGTTTTCCATCTCAAATTGTAAAAGTGAATTAAATTTGAATTGTCTTTATCCATTCAATACACTATGGCATCAGTCTATAAAAAGGCACAATGAATAAATTTAGTGATAAATGATTTAATAATTTAAAATACTTATTACGTTTCCTTTTCGATTAAGCCAATCCAGCTATCTTTGTTTTTTACTCTGCCTTTTGCATTTCCCTATTGTTCCACTAAAAGATTATTTCTCTGAAAAAGGAATTCTACCAAATTGCTACAGAATGCTCATCAGCACTAATGCTATAATCCCTTTGGGCCACTGAATGCACACCTCTTAGTATGATGTTACTTATTCGTAACCTGAAGAATACAAAAGTCCACTTTCATGTATTTTCTCCTCTGGTTCTTACTAATAACCACTTAACAGCTCTTTCCAGGACAATATTAACCTTACTACTTGTACAGATACTGCATGTTAGTACCTGAGAATCTAAGAAAAATAACTAGATTCATTCTTAGAAAGCTGTAACAAACCTATCACTTCAGGATGAGATCAAAATGAAATTCTGGCTCCTAATTAAAGTTCTCGGAGTTTTATTCCTACAGAATGAAACATTCCTACAAATGTCTTACATTTCCTCAAGGTAAGTGTAAACAATCAGGTAGTGGAATAATTCTCTATCACATTAAAAAGGTTCTGGCTGGCTATAATTACTTAAGAAAAAGATCTTGCAGATCAAAGTAGTAAGCTCTTTGGCTTTCAGCTGGTTAGAAGTGTTACAAAAGGAACTGTGAAAGCATAAAGCAGCGCCTCATCACTAAGTCTATTGCATATGGTACTTAGGCCATATGTTTAGGTTCTTTTTATGTCAAAGAGACGGAAGGATTCTACAGGCTCTCTACTCCAAGCCCAACTCAATACAGGACATCTAGAGCCAAAGCATCTTTAAAAGATGGTGGTCTAGCATCTGCTTAAGCTCCTAGCAACTGATAGCCCACCAATCTATAACCGAAGTTCAAGCCTTGCTCTCTGGGGTAACAAAGAATAAGCCTTTGTCTTCTATGTGACAGCCCTTCAGGTATTTGAAGACCCTTTTGGGCATCAAGAGAGGACTCAGTCTTCTCTTCTCCAGGCTAAACTATATCCAATTCTCTTTCATAGGACTTGTTTTTCATACTACTTGCCATTTTTGCCCTCTTTTGGAGCCATTCTCCAAAAACTCTTCTTCAAGTGTAGAACCTGGAACTGTACAGAGAGCTCTAAATGAGGTCTGCTGATTAATGTATGGAACACAGGGAGCTGTTTGGCTTGACTAACCACATGGGTTTAAAATTCAGTTGGAGAAAGATGAAAAGCAAACACCCCTGCAAGTCAAACAAAAGTCAAACTCAGCATCAAAAAACACATGCTTAAAGAACTCAAAAGAATTATATAGTGTATCATTTGACACATGTTGATTATTGCTTCACACAAATATGGGACATCACCACTATACTGTTGTCTTGTCATATATTTGTAAAACACAGAACAAAGAAACAGGCAAAGGTCCATTCCATATTATCTGTTTTATGTAAAGGAAAGATTTTTGGTTGTGTTTTGTGTTTTTTAAAAGATGAGGTCAAGCAGAGGGATAGAAAATAGATGAGTACACCTTGAATAATTTGCTTGAATGATATTCAAGAGAGAAAGGCCTTTATAGTTAGCTGTGCATATTGATATATGCCACTCTTGCAGAAATCTTAGGAATGTGGCATTGTAAAGGGTGTGAGATGCATTTCCTCTTCTCATTAAATGGACCATGTTTAAGATACATACATCTTGCAAGACCTTTGTGAAGTAAGACTTCTGGCCCTATAGAATGTAACATATCAATGATCATCATTACCTCAGGAGCTGGTGCTCAGCAGCATATGTGCAAATTCCTTGATAATACAGTGAAGAGCCTTGTTTTAGAAAGCAAAGAGGGTACCCAGGCAAGGAGTGGGGAATTGTCCTGGTTACCATTTACGTTTACAGCTTCTGTCCCCAAATCATTTTCTCCTTGGAGCTCCAAGATGCAAAAGTACCCTTTGCTGTCCAAAAGTTTCCTGAGGGACTTTCTTACCAAACACCATCTTATATCTCACTACATAAATGAAGAAGTTTCACATTTAAACAGAAAGAACAACTTGTTTGGCCCCCACTTTAATAAAATTCCATTGCTTGCCTTCCACTTCCAGGATCCTATAGTTTTAAATCACCAGAATGCCCTTTGCATTAATATTAATCTTCTGAATATCCCCTTAATAAATGAAGACTTCTTGGGGATTTAAATTACAAAGTACCCCTCAATAAAACTTGTGTCATATGTAAGGGTGAAATGTTGCAGTCCCATTAGAAGAAAGTCTTTGAAGTTGGAGGCTTCCAAGTATCCAACATCTTACTGGACTACTGCTAGCAGATCTGGAAGAGTGAACAGGTGATTTTCACCTCACACTCAACCTTATTTCTTTTTCTCTAGACCAGTTCCTGAACTTGTCTAGAAGAGGTGTAATGCAGGAGTTAGGACTAGAGAAACTTTTGTATCCTAGCTCATCTACTTCTCTCCCTTCACCTCTCCATGGAACACCCAGTTTTGATCTCTACCAAAGTATTTATTTGAAATATTTTTGGCCACCTTTCAGTGCAGGAGCCTCCCAAGTCAGCATACAAGAAAGAAGTGTAATAAAAACCAGTGCAATATTAAAAACAATGAAATCAGAAACCACAAACATAACAGGAAGGCCAGAGTAAAATAATGTTTTCATGTTGAAATAAAAGGGTCTGGGGGACCCCCAATGACAACTTATACCAGAGGTTTGGGCTCATTGTGGAAAAGGATCTCTCTCATGCTGTCAACAACTAGTGCTTTAACATGTGGACAAAAGGGAAGAACCTTTCTTGCTGATGTTAAGGTGTGGGCAGGCTGTCTTTCAAGTAATTTCAGGTAAGCAATGTTGTTCTTTCCATGGAAGCTGCAGGAGGGATGAGATCTGAAGTCTGTCTCCTGAAACTATTCCTATCCAGGGACCATAGGATACTGCCTGTAATAGTTCTATTTTAAAGAACTTAACAATGCTATCCCACAAAGAAGAAACTGAAAATAAAAAAAATTGCAACTGGGAAGCTACCAGCACTTGAACTCAGGACTATAGGTTGAAGGTCCATAGTGTTTTCTACAACTCTTATCCTCATTATACTATTAGTCATTACTACTATTGGCAGTAACTCTTCAAATTGCTATTCGTTTATTTAACCACCACAAATACATATGTAAGCAGTGAAAACCCTTGGCTAAACTAGTTTTAACTTTGCCCTTGTATTGCACAGCATATGTTCTCTCTCTTCTACTCTCCCACACACACTTCAATTAAGATTTGTGTTAGAGTAAGGAAGCAGAAAAGGACAGAACACAAAACAGCAAAAAGTTTTCCGCACAATGCATGTTTTGCCAGGTTTTGCTAGGCCTAACCATCATTTTGCTAGCCATATTATAAGAACCTGACTGGATAAAAAGTACTAAAAGGATTTTAATCTATTCCAGTTTTTCATTGCTGTCATCTTTACCTCAACACAAACTTAGGAGATAGTTGGTTAATTGGAATGGGCTGCATCATTTTTGCCCTCTAAAAATTATGCCTCATTTTAGGGCTGATAATGCTTTCTACACAAGTTTGCACCAATAGGATCACTTTTGCTCAGCATTCTCAGAGTGAGGAGGAAGTACGCAAACAGATAGCCAAATTGTTCTTTATATCATTCTTCAAGTTGTACTACAACGTAATTTTTTTTTAAGACAACCAAAGTGTGGAGGCCCTTGGGTGGTATAGAACTTCCTCAATCTCATATAATTAACTGAAGAGACCAACTTTTTACTTCCTTCTTTAATCTAGATCTATGGAACCTCCAGAGTGGATGTAACCTATAGACTTAAAATATCTCTGGTGGTACAGTGATCACTGTTGAAATATTATCTCTTGCTTAATGATAGGTTAGTACAGTGAATGTTTTACTAATGAAAATTAAAAGATTAAAATGGCAATACAAACACAAATAGGCCGCTATGCTACAGATTCAATAGAACTGAAACAATCAAGATGTGTCTTTGTAGATGTGGTTCTACAAAACAACTAAATTTGGGAGTGGTGGGTGATGCTTCCTTCCATGTTGCTTGGGAAAACAGGACAAAAAAACAAGCTTTCATAGTCATGAGCTTATTTGGGTAAGTCAGTCTGGGGTGGAAGAAATGGTGAACAGAAAAATACCTGACCCAACATGTGTAGCACCGGCCCCAACCAGGCCCAAACACAATACAAGAATGGTGGAAGGAAACTAGGCCTCTACCTAGAGGAGCTTTCTGCCTTTTGCACCCTGTTATCATTATGATATCCCTAAGGCTACATCCTTTCTCTGGCCAATCCCTCCCCAAGTCTTCACTTGAAGCAGGGACACCCATCCACTCCTCGGCATGATTCCTGGTGTCAAGACTCAGCCCCAGAAGAGGTGACGTAGGGCAAGGGCTCCTCAGAGCATGTGTAGATTGCGCCAGAAGGCCTCACACTCGAAACTGGTAGAGGAGGCCAAGGACACGCCTATCAGAAAGGCTAGAGCCCCGGCACTTTTCAGGTTGCGACTTCAAAGGGAAAACCACTCCCAGGAGCAAGAGGAGGAGGGCCGCTTCGGCGGTGGGGGAACCTCCCCATCGCTTCAGGCCCAGGAGGGGATAAGAGACGCCAGGGCTCCTTGTTCGCTAGGCTCCCGCGGCCGGCCGCCCCGCCTTACCTTGGCCACGTAGTCTTTCACCTCGTCCAGGTCTCCGTTCTTGAGGGCCCACATGAACTCCTTGTCTGACATAGCGGCTGCCGCCCTGACAGAGGACAAGGCGAGAGAGCCCGGCAGCGCTCACGAGAGCAGGAGCGGCGGCGGCGGCGGCGGGGAGGGAAGGAGTGGGCGGGGCTCGCTGCACCGGAAAGGGGTGAGGCGGCGGTTGGGCTGCTGCCTCTCGTGGCGGGAAAGGGTGGCGGGTACGGCGGTTAGCGCTGCAACGGCCTACGGCAGCCTCAACACGCCCTGAGCAGGAAGAGGCCGGGAAAAGGGAAACCCAAAACCAGCGATAAATTTTTATCGGAGCGTCTATACAGAAACAGTTCATAAAACACAGATTTGTGAAGCTCCCTGTTTCTTGGCTCACACCACTTCCGCCCACTAAGTCGGCCCACGCCAAGAAAGAAAAGGTGAGGCAAGCCCATGCAACGGCGCATGCGCCAGGAAGACGGCGGGCCCTTCCCCCATACACGGCCCGCCCCTATCGGCGACTCTGGCTGCAGGCTTGCGGAGCATGCGCAAGGAGGAGCGTCTAGTCGCTCCTGGAAACCGGAGAGCACCGGCGGGGAAGATCACTGGGCATGCGCATATGAGCCGAGCAGGCGGAAAGGAGGCAGAATGGCGTTGTTTCTTGGTTCGTGGGGTGAACGTACGCGCAGACGTCTTGGCGGATGCGGATGGGGAACTGCGCGGGCTATCAGTTTAGTAGCTTTGGGTCTTTTATTTATTTATTTGGAAATTTATAGGCCGCCCCTTGCCACAAGCCTCAAAGGTCTTCTCTACCTTTGCAATAAAGTAAACTGATTTCAGTTCGTTTTTCCCTAAATACGCGTGAAAGAATCGCAGACTTTTCGCAGCGCAATCTGCTCAGAAAACCCCCATTAATTTTAATGGACTTCCCTGGTTTGCAGGTATAGGATTGCGACGTTAGGTCGCCATCCGCTGAAAAGTCATCTGGGATTAAACCCCGCTGAACTCAGCGGGGCGTATTTCTCAGCGGGCGTTTATACTGAGGCAATGCAGTCTTAAACGGTTCTACTCGGACGGAACTCCGGTTAATTCAGCTTGCTTTCAGGCTACTGTAGGACTATAACCTTAACTGGCTGGAAATGCAAACAGGTAGTCACACTGTTCATTAAACTAAAATGAACATTTTTTTAAACCAGCCGGAGAGTCTTGGCTCTTGGATGGTATATAAATTAAATTAGCATCACAAAAGTCCAAAGAGTGGGAAATGAAGTGGTCTTGGGAAGCTTAGTATTCCTTATACTCATCTTCTTCAGGATCTGTTTCTAAGATATTAACAGTGTAATACTCTACACACATCCTTGGTCACAAACCCCACTGAATTTGCTTACTTCTGAATAAACATATGTAGAAACTTCTTGCAGACACCTTTTCTCCTCTCCAGAACTTTGTACCATTGCAACCTGTTATCATTAGTTCTCTTTGTTCCTTTTATTAAAATATTACAATAACTGTTTAAAATGAATCTATCTGTATTACAAAATAACATCAACAGAGACACCGCATACATATTTTAATAAACTAGAACATGCAACATAATCCTATAGTTACTCAGAAATAAGTCCAGTTGGACCTTGATTCTTAGTGTGACTCAGAACAAGTTCATTTAAAGTCAGTGGACCTTGTTCCCTAGTAATTGTATTTGGGATGCAGTCTCAAACAACATTTTATATACAATTATTTTAAAAGAAAGGATAGGGCATAATATGTGTTAACATTTGAATTGTTAAATTCCTTTTCTGAACTATGATAGGTGTTCTTAATAACATTAAATTCAAAACTTAGACTCCTTCCATCCAACTTTCAGTCTGGTTAAAAGACTGAATCAGCTTTGTCCACCTTGTTTAAGGACCTTTATTATGGGAGGAATGTGGATATGCAACTCTGTTATAAGCCAAGAGATATTAAGCAGAATTATTACCAGCAATCATGGTATCCTCCTAGATCGATTCTGCAAATTCTCATTGGAGACATTGTGTTACAGTTGTTCTGTGCAGGTGATTTTTGAGAGTAGTTTGGGGTGAGCTGTGGAGTTCCATAGGATGCCTTCTTGTTCCCTATGATTTTTTTAACATCCATATGAAGTTGCAGGGTGTGATTGTTGGAAGATTAGGAGCCAAGTACTATTAATATGCTGATGACACACAGATCTGTCTGTATGACAGCAGAAACTCTGTAAATCCTGGATCAGTACCTGGACTCAGTGATAGGTTGGATGAAGGCCAATGAACTGAAGCTGCATCCTGCTTAGATTGTATCCCTGAGAGTGCATTGGTCCTGAACTCACAGGATAGGCTTGTTGCCTGTTCTGGGTTTCATTGTGCTCCTTCTGAAAAATCAGGGATCTCTTAGATCTAGCACTGTATCCAGAGACCTGAATGACCATGGTGTTATTTACCAACTTTTATTGGTTCATTAGCTACAGCCTGGCCTGGATAGGATCAGCTTGATCACAGTGATACAGATCGGAGATCTCAAGAATGAATTATTCTGATGTGCTATATGTGAGGCTGCCCTTAAGGCTGCTCTGGTAGCTGCAGCTAGTGCTTAATGTGGCAACTTGGCTGTTATCAGAAGCTGTCCCTTTTCAGTATGCAGTACCTTTACTGAAGAACTGGGTTGGCTGCCTGTGCACTTTCAGGCCAGGTTTAATATTCTGGTATTAGTATGCAAGGCCCTATACAACTTGGGGCCAGAATACTTAAGAAACTATCTTCTCCCTTTCTGACATGTCCAGCAGTGAGGTCACTGGAGGACATTTTTCTGATGGTTCAACCTATGGCCTCACACATGAAAACACAAGACTCCCAAGAACTATACATAAATTTTAAAAACAGCAGACCAAATACACATTTGTTTGCAAGTACCCTCCATATACTACCCATTCAAATGTGGAAACTGTTATAAGATCTTACCCATCACATTCTGGGAGGTGAATGTTAATCCTTCCACTGTTGACAGCATGTTAACTTTCAGGAAGCAGGTAGTTAACTTAAAAGAGCATGGTCATAATTAAATAGCATGATCATAATTGAATATTAAGAAGATACAACATGTAGCCATATTATAGCCTTCTTCCCAAAAGGGCAACTACCTGACATTGCAAGACCATATTCTCCAAGGAAACATTAGCTGTGTTATGCCTCCAACAATTGTCTAACTTACTCCAACTGTTATTAAAGAGATGTTGAGTCTGGCGCATATGAAACACAAGATATATGACTAAGACACCACCAGAGAGCCACCTGTGATGGTGCTCTTAAAGCAGACGCAGGTTGCTACAGTGTGGGCAGTCTGTCAAATAACCTAGCTTAAGATTGGTTAGGGCTTTAAAAGTCTACCCCAGCGCTTTGAATTAGACCTGGCAAAGCAATGTGTTAGACATTAAATAGAGCTACAGCTGAGTGACCTGAGAAGATTATGAATCCATTTAAATACAGCTGCATGATTATGAGGAGGCACCATTAATGCACAGAGACCTGCCAGCCATGCCTCATTAATAGGTGGTGAGTATGTAGAGAGGATCCTTGGGTGTTCAGGCTTCCTTTTTCCTTTACCCTTTGTACTGCTGAACCTTGAAAATGTGAAAAGCTTCAAGAGTTTTTGGAACAAACTGACAGGGGTTAAGTGCTCATTAAAATTAATAGGAATGGCTAAGTTGCTTATTTGTGAGAAAACAACAGATCTCATCTCTTTTCAGTTTGAATAATTACTGATTTCACTAGCAAATGGAGAGATGAGCAATATATTTGAATATTTTATTTCTGGTAGCCTTACCCTTATTAAAATGAAACTTTTTTATAGTTATCAAGCATGACCTGTCAAATACGGTTATTGTTTGTATCTGGCAGCCATATCCTATATATTGGTATATACCTAACCACCTGGGAATGTTCCGGCGGCAATGGAATGATATCGTAGCCTTAGGGCAAGTTTTAAGGCGAATTTACTTGATAGTTTTTGGCATGGGAACAGGAGCACAGGGCAACACTTCCCTGTTATTTTACTGAATTGATTCTTGATTGTGTCCCCCAAAAGGACATCACCCCCATTACAGTTTCCTTTGTGCCACTGGAGGAACCTTTGAAAAGTACATTGCACTGAAATTCAGTGAATGGCAGTTCGAATGTCAAAGCATTCACACATCAGGCTCACTACACCCAAATTTATGGAAATGATTTACTTTGTGGGGGATGACTTTTCAGTATCCTACATTTCAGAAGAGCTCATAAAATCCTTGTCCCCACAGGGTTGGACGCTTTGCCTTCTCCTGGGCTTGGGCTTAAGTAGACAGACCCTATTCCACTTTAACTGTGCAACTCTGTTGTTAGTCGTGAAGTCGTGTCCGACCCATTGCGACCCCATAGACAACATTCCTCCAGGCCTTCCTGTCCTCCACCATCTCCCGGAGTCCACTCAAGCTCACACCAACTGCTTCAGTGACTCCATCTAGCCACCTCATGCTCTACTGTCTCCTTCTTCTTTTGCCATCTACTGTTCCCAGCATTAGACTCTTCTCCAGGGAGTCCTTCCTTCTCATTAGGTAGCCAAAGTATTTGAGTTTCATCTTCAGGATCTGGCCTTCTAAAGAGCAGTCAGGGTTGATCTCCCCTAGGACTGACCGGTTTGATTGCCTTGCGGTCCAAGGAACTCGCAGGAGTCTCCTCCAGCACCACAATTCAAAGGCCTCAATTCTTTGGCGCTCAGCCTTCCTTATGGTCCAGCTTTCACAGCCATACATTGCAACTGGGAAAACCATAGCCTTGACTATACACACTTTTCTAGGCAGGGTGATGTCTCTGCTTTTTAGTATGCTATCTAGATTTGTCATAGCTTTCCTCCCCAGGAGCAAGCGTCTTTTAATTTCTTGGCTGCAGTCCCCATCTGCAGTGAACTTGGAGCCCAGGAAAATAAAATCTCTCACTACCACTAGATTTCTTCCCCATCTATTTGCCAGGAAGTGAGAGGACCGGATGCCATGATCTTAGTTTTCTTAATGTTGAGTTTCAAGCCAACTTTTGCGCTCTCCTCCTTCACCTGCATCAAGAGGCTCTTTAGTTCCTCTTCACTTTCTGCCATGAGAGTGGTATCATCTGCATATTTGAGGTTGTTGATATTTCTCCCAGCAATCTTAATTCCAACTGGTGATTCATCTAGCCCTGCCTTTCTCATGATGTGCTCTGCATATAAGTTAAATAGGCAGGGCAACAGTTATACAGCCTTGCCGAACTCCTTTCTCAATTTTGAACCAATCAGTGGTTCCGTGTCCAGTTTTCACTGTTGCTTCTTGACCCGCATATAGGTTTCTCAAGAGACAAATAAGATGGTCTGGTACTCCCATCTCTTGAAGAACTTGCCACAATTTGTTGTGATCCACACAATCAAAGGCTTTAGCGTAGTCAATAAAGTAGAAGTAGATGTTTTTCTGGAACTCCCTAGCTTTCTCCATGATCCAGCGTATGTTGGCAATTTGATCTCTAGTTCTCCCTCTTCGAAATACTGCCTGTACTTCTGGTAGTTCTTGGTCCACATACTGCTGGAGCCTAGCTTGTAGGATTTTGAGCATCACTTTGCTAGCATTTGAAATGAATGCAATGGTGCGGTAGTTTGAACATTCTTTGGCATTGCCCTTGAGCATCGGAATGTAAACTGACCTTTTCCAATCCTGTGGCCACTGTTGAGTTTTCCAAATTTGCTGGCATATTGAGTGTAGCACTTTTACTGCATCTTCTTTTAAGATTTTGAGTAGCTCAGCTGGAATACTGTCACCTCCACTAGCTTTGTTGTTGCTCAGAGTTTCTAAGGCCCATTTGACTTCACATTCCAGGATGTCTGGCTTGAGGTCAGTGACCACCCCATCGCGGTTATCAGGGATGTTAAGCTCTTTCTTGTATAGTTCCTCTGTGTAATCTTGCCATCTCTTCTGCCTCTGTCAGGTCCCTGCCATTTTGGTCCTTTATCATGCCCATCTTTGCATGAAACGTTCCCTTTGTATCTCCAATTTTCTTGAAGAGATCTCTGGTCCTCCCTATTCTATTGTTTTCTTCTATTTCTTTGCACTGTTCATTTAAGAAGCCATTCTTATCTCTTCTAGCTATTCTCTGGAATTCTGCATTCAATTGGGTGTATTTTACCTTTTCTCCCTTGCCTTTCGCTTCCCTTCTTTCCTCAGCTATTTGTAAAGCTTCCTCAGACAGCCATTTTGCTTTCTTGCATTTCTTTTTCTTTGGGATGGTTTTAGTTGCTACCTCTTGTACAATGTTGCGAACCTCCGTCCAAAGTTCTTCAGGCACTTTGTCTATCAGATCTAATTCCTTAAATCTATTTGTCACCTCTACTGTATATTCATCAGGGATATGATTTAGGTCATACCTGAGTGGCTTAGTGCTTTCCCCTACTTTCTTCAATTTAAGCCTAAATTTTGCAACAAGAAGCTCATGATCTGAGCTACAGTCAGCTCCTGGCCTAGTTTTTACTGACTGTGTAGAGCTTCTCCATCTTTGGCTGCAGAGCACATAGTCAATCTGATTTCTGTGTTGACCGTCTGGTGATGTCCATGTATGGAGTCGAGTCTTGGGTTGTTGGAAAAGAGTGTTTGCTATGACCATCATATTCTCTTGACAAAATTCTACCAGCCTGTGCCCTGCTTCATTTTGTACTCCAAGGCCAAACTTGCCTGTTATTCCAGTTATCTTTTGGCTTCCTACTTTAGCATTCCAATCCCGCATGATGATAAGGACATCATTTTTGGGTGTTAATTCTAGAAGGTGTTGTAGACCTTCATGGAATTGGTCAACTTCAGCCTCTTCAGCACCAGTGGTTGAGGCATAGACTTGGACTACTGTGATGTTGAATGGTTTGCCTTGGATTCGAAGTGAGATCATTCTGTCATTTTGGAGATTGTATCCCAGTACTGCTTTTCCTACTCTTTTATTGACTATGAAGGCTACTCCATTTCTTCTGAGGGATTCTTGCCTGCAGTAGTATACCTGATGGTCATCTGAATTAAATTCACCCATTCCTGTCCATTTCAGTTCACTGATTCCTAAGATGTTGATGTTCAATCTTGTCATCTCTTGTTTGACCACGTCCAGCTTGCCTTGATACATGGATCTTACATTCCAGGTTCCTATGGAGTATAGATCTTTGCAGCATCGGACTCTCCTTTCACCACCAGATACATCTGCAACTGAGTGTCCTTTCGGCTTTGACTCAGTCGCTTCATTCTTTCTGGCGCTACTAGTACTAGCCCTCCGCTCTTCCTCAGTAGTGTATTGGACACCTTCCGACCTGAGGGGCTCATCTTCTGGCGTCATATCTTTTTGCCTTTTGGTACTGTCCATGGGGTTTTCATGGCAAAGATACTGGAGTGGGTTGCCATTTCCTTCTCCAGTGGATCACGTTTTGTCAGAGCTCTCTGCTATGACCTGTCCGTCTTGGGTGGCCCTGCATGGCATAGCTCATAGCTTCATTGAGCTGCACAAGCTCCTTCGCCATGACAAGGCAGTGATCCATGAAGGAGTGCAACTCTACACTTGTTAAATTATCCCAGTCAGAAGTACTTAATTACAAGTAAGTATGTATATGTTTGCAGGCTTATGTTTGTAGCTAGTTTTAGGGGAAAGACCACTATTTCTTTTAGCCATTATAGTTCTGTGACTAAATTTCCACTATCCTGATGCATAATGTAAAGCAGGATGTCATTGCTAAGCATGTATCCTGATATCTATGCAAGATTTATTCTCCCAGTCTCTTTCCTTCTAGATATTTTCCATTTCAACTCCCATGTATGCCAGCCTGTGTGGCCAGTCATCAAGAATCCCAGAGATTACAGCCCAGAACATATGGAGGGTACGAGGGTAGGAAAGTCTGATCCATTTTTAACACCTTGCATAATTTTCAGCTTTGTACTACAGAGCACTCTCCCAGCAGAGATATTTCCAATACCTTTGTGGGGGGCAGATTTGGGGGCCAGAGGGCCACATTGCCTCCCTGTAGTCCACCAAGTGCTGTATCCCTGCTGCCCGCTGAAACTACACTGCTGGCAACCCCCTGGCATTTTTTGTTTGAAAACAGGGTGAGCAGGGGCTCTGCTGTGTTGGGAAGCAGAATCATGCTGCCAAGGAGCTTCTCAAAGCAGAATTCTGGTTCCTGTGTGCCTTGTTTTGGGCCCAAATCACCACTTTTCTTGTCTTCACTGCTGCAGCACATTTGGTGGGGCATTGTGGCTGCCATGACATCTTTTGAAACCCCCATTTTGCCTACCTGTGTTTTAGACTGACAGCAATCACAGTCCTATTCATCCAGACTCTTGATTCTGTTCCATATGAGTTAGTGGGAATAATTATTGGTCTGGTTTGCTTGTGATTAAAGAACTCCTGTTTAGATCCATTAATATTTGTACTGCTAAACTGCATTTATATCACTCTTTTGATATAGATAATGTTTTTCATCTTCCACCGCTGGGCTTCATTATTACATGATGCTCAAATGCTTTCTGCTTTTCTGAGAGCCACTTTGAATACTGTTGACTGAACCTGAGATCCTGAAGGACCTTACTCAGTCCTAAAGCAACATCCTGCCTTTGCAGTGCAGCTGACAAGCGCCAGGCTGGTCTCGGCCTAGTTGCTTCTGCTGCTGATGAATGGCTTTGAACAGAATACAGTGTGTACCTTCATACCATTACACACTGGCTGCGCTATGCTGAAAGCAGCAAAATCTTTTGCCAGTAAGCAAATAAGACATGCACACTAGCAGAACTGATAGCCAGAAGCAGGAAAGGTTTTACTTTTCATTTGAGTCTGTCAAAAACTGGAATTGTCATGAATGCTCACCCCTTTTCTAGCAGAGTCTGGCTCCTATCGTCTCCTCAATTCTGTTTTATTTTAGATAGCATGGCTGGCTGGGGAATGCTGGGAGTTTTAGGGCTGTTTTCTGTCTAAACATGCATAGTATCTTGCCTTTGTTTACTTCATAACATTTCTGTCTAAACTGGCAGGGGCTGTCCATTCTTCATCTTATCCCTGGCCGTTTCAAGGATCTCCTGCTTTTATTATTTGGGCTTTTTTCATTTTTGTTGAATCTGTCAATACTACAGTCTGAGCCTACTTCCCTTTCCATGGGAGTAGTTCAGTGAAGGATTTTATTTATTTTGTTTGGCATAGCAGAATGCAGCATTATTGCATAAACATTCACTGAAAATATATAAAATGTGTATAAAATATAAATTATTTTAAAATAGGGATCATAAATTATTTTAAAAACATGCAATATGAATGATGAATAAAATTATGGATAAAATTAAGTTATGCATGAGCAGTTACTAAGGTGGCAAGGCCTTATGGTTGGGTGTCTGGATCGTTTAGCCATTTGACTGCAGTACCTTTAAGATGATGTCGTCCTTTCAGGGAACCTGGAAACCTTCTGAAGGGGCATTTCATTGCGATGTGGTGTAGGGTTTGCAGGACATTCCCACAGTCACAGTGAAGGATGATTCAATCTCTTTAGCAAACAATTCTCAGAACCTCAAAGAGCTGTGACTCCATGGTTGCCTTGGGAGATGCCATCACAGTAAACATGGGATCAAACCAATATTAACATGAAAAGTAGCTTGCCCTGCCTGGTTTTAAGGAAAATATTTTGAAGGCTGAGGGAGATTTAAAACTGAACAGAAGAATTAGACCTTTCTATAATGAGTGGTTCCAATGTTAGTGGACTGGTAGATTCACTTTGGGTCTCAATTGGAGCGTTAAAGGAGCTGTCCATGGTGGCAAGGCTATCCCCAAAATAGGATATCACCTTAAAAATGTGAATACAACCCAGAGTAGCTACACCACACCACTAACATTGGGACCACAAGCCTGCTCATAAGATCTGCTTCAGTATGGATGTGTGCAGAGCAACTGCCTGTTCATGCTGAATAATTATCTTATACAATGGCTGCAAGCCAAAGCTTTTGAGGTACTTCATAGAGGTAATGGTGAGGTGATGGTGCTAATGATTGGAAGCTACTGTGTAGTTGTTTAGGATGTTAGGTCAGAATTTGGGGGCTCAGGTTCAAAGCTCCACTCAGCTCACTGGCTGACTTGGGACCAGTCACTGACTCTCAGCCTAACTTACCTCACAGGGCTGTTGTGAGGTTAACATGGAGAGGAGGACCATGTAAGCTTCCTGGCAAGAAAAAAGGCAGGATATACATGTAAAATATGTATGAATATATAACACCACTTGATATTGTTGAACTGGGCAGGGGGTGATGCCTATATAGGGTTATGGAGAGTTTAGCTGACAGTCCGCTATACCCCAGTCCTCAAAGGGGTCCTGCACTTGTCTTCATCTAGAGGCTGCTTTTATTTTGCTCCCCTGACAGCAACTTCCTCATGCTCAGTGGGAACCAAGCAATCAAATGCTGCCATGAACAGAAATTTGCACATGATTGGAAAGCAATATCTGGTCCAATACCAAGAATTGTTATTATAGTGTCACTGGCTCTGATCGCTTGCTCTGCGCAACCCACCAAACTTTAAGGAAAGGGACCCAGCAAAGTGGAATTCATGTAACGCAGGGTTTTCCCCTTGACATCATCTCTGAAAATCTGCTCTAGGTCCCCAAATCCCCCAGAATAGGATCCCCCAAGCTGTCCAGAATCTGACGGTGGGGGCAGGGGAAATGCTAAGTCCCTCCTGGCTCTACTAATATAATTTATTCCGACAGCTAAAGACTTTAATTGGATATCACCCTAGGATTTTTCTAGGAAGTTGAAAGTATCAGCTTTCTGAACAAATTGCACTTCACCAGGGCAGAGAGGTATCCATGATTAAGGCAAAGAATAAGAATAAGAACACCTATATTGATGTTTCCCACCCAAACCATACTGGGGACCTGACCCTAAACAAAGTTCAATTTAGTTGTCACCACACATAAGTACTGAGAAGTCTTCTCTGAATGGATTCCTTTTGAAGTAGTGACCATCCTGACATCTTCTTTAATATGCTGTACAACTTAAATTATGCGCTGTGTGAAGAAATATTCCTCTACTCCAAACCTACTGTAGATCAATTTTCACTGTGTAACTCATCCTTCTAGCATTGTCTGTGCTTATGTGCATGTGTGAGGGAAATGTCTTTCTTCTCTATACCGTTCATAATTTTATAAATCCTCTTTTATGTCCCGTCTTAGTCAGCTGCCTTGTTTTGTTTCTTTAATCCATCTGTCACATTTAATTGTCATGGCTAATAGTCCTTGATAGACCTGTCCTCCATGGCTTTGCCTAATCCCCTTTAAGGGTGCAAACAGACATAATATTTAAAGAGCAGCCACGGCGAGTCCTTCACCTACACCATGAGGCCATCTTTCTCATTTTCCTGGCAGGCATATGTGCCAGCAAATCAAAACACTGGCTTACTCATTGAGCCATGGGGTAAGGGGTAAGGAGTGTGCCCAGCCGTGCACACAAACATATATTGTATACTTTCATCTCTCAAATTAAAAAGAGAGAAAACAAACCTGCAAATATTTTGAAAAGCTGTAAAACTGCTTTTGGGATTGGGGGCAGGGGTGATCTCATGATATATTAGCTATCAGTGCCCTCCATGGAGGTTCTGGTTCAGAAAGGAGCTGTTCTGTAAACTTGTTGGATTTATTTTTCTGGGCTTACATCAGGGGATGGAACTTTTACCTTTGTATTGCTTACAATGTCGGTGCTGCCAAAGCAGCCTTGCCTTTAAAATAGTATTCTGTCTGTCTTTGTTGAGGGCATGAATCTCTCAAGGATTGGAATGGAGCCCTTGCAAATAACTCTCTTGTTGCATGTGCTTGCAAAGTAAAGGAGCTTGTTCTTTAAATTTATTCATTTGTTTAACGCTTTTGTAGACCATTGCAATAGCCTCTTGGCCCTCTGGATGGTTTACATAATAACATAACAAAACATAAAAACTACATAAATAAAACAATGAAAGCTTCAATACCAATAAACAAGAAAACAATGCAACATCCCCAACATAGCAAGGGCACCATGTGATTCCGCATATTAACAGATTGGATAAATGTTGAAAGATCACAATTAAAATACCAAATGTACTAGTTAAAATGCCAGACAGAATTTAAAAATATTTAGACCTTAAAAAGTTAACAATTAAAATGCTCTGCAAATAAAAATGTCTTATCCTGGCACTGGAACGTATGTAAGGAAGGTGCATGGTGGACATCTCTGGGAAGCCAGTTCCATCCATGGTTCATAGATCAAGAAGTCTGGGACTTGGTTGCTTTGAAGATGGGCTGTAGCTCAGTGATAGTGGACATGTGCAGTACGCAGAAGAGCCCTGGCATTTCCAGTTAAAAAATAACAGGTTGTAGGGGACTGGAAAGACCGTTTTCTGCCTCATCCTTGGGGTGGCCACTCCTGTCAAAGTTGTGGACCACAGACTCTTTGCATGTCAGGGATACAGTGCGGGGTGCGGAGCATGGATTCCAAGATCAGAGGTCAGGGCTTGGTTTCTGACCTTTGATCTGGAAGCCCAAATATCCCCTGCCCCCCCCCCAAACAATGATTAGGGGCCATAGAATTACCCCCTTACTTGCTAAGTCTACAGTCCTGTACTCCATGTAGGAGAAAGAACATAGAATTTCTCAAAGTGCTTTAGTGGAACCCTTTTTAAGGGATGCAGCGATGGAGTAGTTGAGGGCCAAATTACATGTCTGTGCCTTGGAAATGGTGAAGGAGAAAGCCACAGAAAACTCCAAGGCAGCCTTCAAATGTAGCACTCTCCGGGTGTTTGAGTGGTAGCAGTAGTAGGCTCAGCCAGTCTGAGCAATGCTCAGAGCTGACTGCATGTGTAGTCCAAACATGCCTGTAGGAGGTCGACACTGGTGATACCTGTGTCTGTGAGATTCTTCATCCATGGAGCACCCAGGGTAGCTCCTATGAAGCTGACAAGAAAAGCTGCCCCACTGACCTTGGAGTCACCGGCCGACCTTGCCAGGAGGGCCCCAGATTGCAGATAGTTGCTGTAAGTGAGATGCAGGATGGCCTCAAGTGACTTTCTTCGCAGTGCTTCTGGGACAGCTGTGTGGTGCCAGGTACGGAAGCAGGTGGCTAGCGAGGGGAAATTATGCTGTGAATCTGACTGGCAGAGGGATTCTGGGAGTTGTAGGCCAAAATGTTGAGCATTGTGGGGGTAGTGTGATAGATGAGAGAGGGAGAAGTAGGGCAGCTTCCTATGCATAGCCCACTAACGGACACTTCCTGCTGCTGCTTTCCACATGTTAGCAAAGTCCACATTTCCAGCCCAATAATATTATCGAGTCATAGAAATTTGTGCCTAGCAAATGCTTTTCAGCACTGGGCTCTCAAATACTAGTGTTTTTAACAGTGGCAAAGGATTTAAAAAAAAGCGGAGTGGCCTTTTTACCTGCATCTCCATGATGATTTGTTCCTTTATCTAAAACAAACAAACAAACAAACTTATTTTGCAGCTGCTTCTGTTCATATTTGCGTCACCCTTTGCATAACGTGGCCAGGCAGTGGGAGAGCGCACACGTTGCTCTGACATTCGTTACTCTGAGCACGAGGCTGCTATTCTGGTAGCTCTCAATACCAGGTGCCACTCTAGGTGGCAGGTGGTAGGTTTTAATCAGCAGCTTTGCATGGCTTCGTATGTTAGCCTTGTTATTTTTATCCCGCGTATGTTTTTGCTCCATTTCTTATTTGAGCAGCTTTTAAATTACTTGATAATTAATGCGGCAACTCTGCTTCCCCTGAATGCAGAGGCAGAGCTGCTGTTCCTGCAGCAGCAATTCTTTCGGTGACAGCTATTTATATACGTGGCATGGCCTGCTTTTTCCACCCCCATGTTTTGAAGCAGGGCGTATCTCCCACCACCTACTTCTTCATGAGTGTAGCTTTGTTCTTAATGTGCTTTGTAGAGTTTCCTGCAATGGCGAGGAGCTTGATTCAGATCCAGATGGGGGGAGTGTTGCATTGCTATGCTGTGACTTCTCTTTCTGCAGAGCCTTGCCACACTGCAGCCAAATATCACAGCATTAATTATGCCTGCTGTTCTTCCCAAATCATGTGAATTCATGGGGCAGTAATGTGAGCGGCCTCTCACTGTGATTACTAATGACTTTGGGCTGCTGGTCAGTTGCATCTCTGCGGTCTCCTTTTTCTGATCTGTGTTGTTGCTGCTCAGTTAGCTTGTTTTCCCTGTGACTACAGTTTATACACTAATAAGGTACTCCTCAGTTCAGCATGGAAGTAATGCCCTCATAGTAAGCTGCAAGCATAAAGGTATATTTTAGTTTTGCGGATTACATGGAAAACTTTGCAACTTCTTTGTGAAGTTCAGTGTGGCCATCACAGCGGGGGGTGGGGGGTGACCTGTGACCCTCCTTGAATTTTGGCCTAAAATTCCTCACTTCATCATTCCTCACTTTTAGCCATGCCCTTTTCCTTCTGTGTTGGGTCTTTGTACACTGTAAACCTGCAGGCAGGGGCTGTCTTGCTTTATTGAGGACATGTAATTTTCTCTGTGTACTACAGAGACGGTGTACTACAATCTACCTGTCCCAAATCTCCCATCATTTGGATTCATTGGATGACTCTGGGTTCTAATATTTTGAGAGAGGAAAATGTTTCTGCATTCACCATGCATCCCTTTACACAGCTCCAGTCATACCTCCCTCACTTGCCGTTTTGCCAAGCTAAAGAGCTCCAAGCAGTAGGCTCTTTGCTTATAGCGGGGTTCCTTCTACCCCTTGATTCTTTTGGTTGTCTTTTCCCACACCTTTTTCAGTTGTGTCCTACCTTTTTGGAGCTGCAGTGAGCAGAACTCAATACACTATTCCAATTGCGGCTGAACCATAGATTTGTATTAAGGCATTATGTTCTTGGCAGTTTTATTTTCTATTCCTTTCCTACTGACCCCAAACAATTTCCAGTCTTCATAGCAGCTGCACAGTGGCTTGAGGTTTTCATTGAGCTATCAACAAGGATTCTGCTACTCTGCTACCCAGCAACTCAGCAGCCCTGAAGCCATCTAGGGTCACGTCAGGAGGGGCTATGCTTTCACTGCTTCGTGTCTGGAGTGCAAAGACGTATTAGGATGGCTGAGAGAGCGGGTGTCTGAGAGTGTATAGCAGTGCAGAAGATCCATGCAGGACAACATAGGAGTGGGAACCAGGAATGGTCAAAATAGAGGCCTTGAGGAGCAATGGCCTCGTATAAATACCTGGGAAAGGCACAGTTTTAAAACACACACATGCAGCACAGCAAGTCTTGTGGGATTCTTCATGTTTATCCTACATTTCCAGTTGCTGTTGAGCCCAGACCACATGGCACATTGTGGGTTGCTGGCAAGGAGCCATTCGGGGGTGGCAGCCCCTTCCACATCCAGGCTTGGTTCTGATGCGGCCACCTGCCGCTCTTCTGTCAGAGACTTTCCCACTCTACAGCTGTTTGGAAGGAATCCATATTCAACTTATGCAATTATCTTGCATTGGCCCATTGGGCTTGCTACTCACTATCCAGGCTGGCAGGGACTCTCCTGGTCCTCAGGCAGAGGAGATATAGAAATGAACTTGGGAACATCTGCATACAAAGTTGCACCATCCCCTTATCCTGAATCTGCTGCTCAAAAGGATCTACCACCATCACTTCCCCAGATTGCATATGATGCAGAGGTTCAAGCTACTGCCACCATGAAATATATTCTCAATGCTCACTGACAGCTTTTTCAATATGTTGCTGAGGGTTTCCTCTCACAGGCAACTCCTGTGGGTTGCCTCTGGGGAAGGCTGTTATGAGCCAGACCCTTCCTTTCTTGCCCTGGGCTCCAAAACATCAGGCATGCTTTATGGTGCAGATTTTTAATAACACTTCACAGCTATTAGGACAATGCAACTCTGAAAGCCCTCAGGCTAGCTGAATGATAAGCCCCTGCTCATATAAGGAATGTTGAGCCCGAACTGGAAACTGCTCCCCAATGCTTGCCTTTCAGCAACACTGCAGGCTCCATCCTCATGGTGGAGAGCCAGCCAGTGAGATCTACACAAGTCCTCTAACTGAGTACCCAACTCATCTTTCCCAAAACTTCATCATGGAATTGGGCACTGGGCGAGGCAACAGCTTTCCCTTGTCTCCTGGGCACCCTTCCATCTCTTCCGGAACATGTCTGTTCTCACGGTCAGCCTGGGAAACAGTAGCCTCAATGGAGCTTCAAATCTCCTGCCCCCCTTTGATCCTCCTGGCCTCGCATCACCTCTTCTTCAGTGTCTTCTTCGGAATCTGATAATACATGGCCTTGGAAAGCCAGCAAAGAGTGAGTGCTTGGCCCACTCATTACAGATTCCTGGTCAGAGCTTTGGACTGGTTAAAAGCCAGGTGGTCGGTGTCTCCAGGGGGCTGTACAGAAAGAGATTGTCTTATTCTTGTGATTGCATGTAAACCCCTACAGAAATTTTTGGCTCAGGTGTAGGATAAAAATACATTAAATAAGTAAAATTAATTTCTAGAGCATTTATCTTAATTCTTCTGAAATATGAAGAGAGATGGACAGCTCCTGGCACTGCTGAAGGTGGTGGTGGTGGTGGTGGTGGTGGCAAAAACATCGTGCTCCTGTTCCACCTTTCCTGCCTTAGTGGGTTTTCTGTAGTAAGAAAGGGGATGAAGGAAGTGATGAAAAAACACAAGGAAGCTAAAAATGGAAGGCAAAATCTTTTGTATGCCCTACAAAATTCTCTGAAAGAGCCTAGGAGATTGCATGATATCAAAACTTTATCTGGGGTATCCATAACTAAGGTTTCATGGTCTGCAATTTGAGTCAGACAGATTGAAAGCTCAAGCAGAGTTTTTGATCTCTAAGTTCTCTTTCCCTAGAGATCTGACATGGCATCAAGGAATCTGGACTGTTTATTGGAGTGTTAAAGCTGTGCCTCCACCTATGCTGTAAACAAACACAATATTACTTCATACCGTTAAGCCTCTGGTGACCTCCTTCCAAGCTTGGATAAGCATCCCTGGAAGGTCTCACCTCTCTGAGAAGAGGGTTCATGCATAAAGAGTCAATGTGACTGAGTTCCCAGATACCAGGCAGAATGAAAGAAAAGGTGTACACCTTTCAGGACATGCCATTACAGCTGGTCAAGTTGAAGCTGTCATTCCAATGGTTGCACTGGAGAGATAAATCTGTTTCCAACAGGAGAGAAATGGAGAAATTCACAGCCCCACCTTGCTTCTCTAATTGCTGCAAGATGGCCACTAAGTGCAGGTAGTTTGCAGGAGCCTGGAAAGAATGCAAATGGGGACCCCTGAGATGGTGTCCTGGGAGGGACAAACAGAAGAAGCAGCTATGCAAATGCATTCTGAAAAAGCATATAGTGTACAAGATCAAATGGGAATGTGCTGGGGGTGGGGAAACTGAGTATCTGCAGAAAAGGTAGGCCATACTTTCATTAGAAACACAGCACAGAAAAGAGGAAAAGAGTGGTTTGCTAAGAGGAGGGTATGTATCAAATGAATATATAGCTCACGCATGCACACACCCTTACATAAATATGGAGCTGTTGCCCACTGACTTAAAGAATGGGCCCTCTAGGCCAATTTTGTCTATAAAAGGTAAAGGTAAAGGTTCCCCCTTGGCATTAAGTCCAGTCATGCCTGACTCTAGGGGGGCGGTGCTCATCTCCGTTTCCTGGCCGAGGGAGCCAGCGTTTGTCCGCAGGCAGTCTCCGTGGTCATGTGGCCGGCATGACTAAACACCGAAGTGCATGGAACGCTGTTACCTGCCCACCCAAGTGGTACCTTTTCATCTACTTGCATTTGCATGCTTTCGAACTACAAGGTTGGCAGGAGCTGGGACAGAGTATGGGAGCTCACCCCATCTGCGGATTCGAACAGTCGACCTTTCGATCAACCAGCCCAGCAGCTCAGCGGTTTAACCCACTGCGCCACCGAACCCCATTTTTGTCTATAGGGGTATACAAATCAGCAAAACTCAAGCTGGTTAGGCTTCTGTGAATTCCACCTCCAAACTTGTTCAGATTTGTTCAGGAGGAGGTCACCAGAGGCTTGCTGGGATGTTGAAATCTTTATGTTTATTTCTGGATATGCAGGTTGAACATAGGTGGGAGTTACAGCTTAAATGCTCCAACAAACAGCCCAATTTCCCTGATTTCTCATCAAATCTCCAGGGAGAAAATTGTTTGTGTTGCTATTTTCATTAGGCTTTTAAAAAAAAACTGTATTGTGCTTGTATTGTTCTTAGCATCGTACTGGTTTTATGTGTTTTGTTGCTGTATGCTGTTTTCTGTCCTGGGAGGTGGCCACATAGTGTTTTAAATGTCTATTTGATCAGGATCTTTGGTATTTTGCTTTCTGAATGAATATGTGACTGGGTCATCATACAAATGCTTCCAAATACATGTTTCGGTTGTGCAGTTTCTGAAACAGAGGCACTGATCTCATTCAGTAAAGCATGCTCATGCATACTTTTCCAATGCATGCATGTTGCTAAACTCATTGTTGTTTGTTTTGGTATGTGACTCATATTGCAAACTTGGAAATATACAGACTGCAGCCACAGTCTGCATTTGGGTTCAGAAGGTACGAATTAGGTCAATTTTGGTCAAAAATGAAAGAGAACAAATTGATCAAAAATCCCTAATAGACTATTCCACCCTGGAAGTGAAACGCCTCGGATAGGCGTGTTCCCTAGTTCTACTTATTCTGAGTCTGACCCTGGTCCATCCAGCTCAGCACTGACGACACTAACTGGAAGGTGGCCTCCAGCATTTGAGAAGGTGGCCTTTTCTAACCCTCCCTGAAGATGTCAGCAATTGAACTTTCAGCATGTGCTGCAGCACTGAGTTATGACTACCCTCCAGTTCAGAGCATTTCTCAGACTCTGGAGACTATAGCTGGGATTTTCTGAATGCAACACATTCTTTTACCAAAGGCTGCTCATCCTGCCATTGGCCTTTGCACAGTTCCCCGTCTTCAACTCCTCTTAATCTCTTTGTTATACTTGGATCTTTCTCTACTGCCTCCAGTTCTCACTTTTGAGGTTGTACCCCTATCCTGCTGTCGTGCTACTATGCCTTTCCTAACAGTCTTCCCCACAAGCTCAGCAGATAAAACATTTTCTCCCCACTGGCATGGAAATAAGTTTCATCCACTGATGTTTTTTGTCTCAGAACCACAAGAAGGAGGGGGGGGGGCATCCTTAATCAGACAGCTGCTAAAGAGCAAGCAATTCATTGCTGGGAGATATGAGACCTTTCTTGGGACAAAGACTAGGTTTTGCCTGGCTGCGGTGCTTCCAAATGGATCCTGCTTCCTTCCCCCACACCCCTGCTTCAGACACCCCACCATGCCAAAAGAGGGGCCCTGACGAAGGCACTGATTGTTCTTCACTTTTTAAAAGGTGAAATCCATCATGTTTACACAGGAAAAAGAAGTCCTGCAACGGGGAGTATCTCCCAGCCAGCATGGTGTAGGATTGTGCTCTTAATCCATGAAAAACAGACGAGACTTTGCCAAATACGGGATGTCCCACTCAATTAGGGCATGCAGCACTGACCTACAGGTAATGGTCACCGTCTCTTCCTCTTTCTCAGCAATTGGTAACCAATGCTACTTTCCCAAGGCCTGTAATGATTTATTCATGCCATGTTTTAATTTCTCAGCAGAGCCTGTGCTATTGATTGCTCACCATGGAGACGAGGGGGGTGGAATCCACACTCATTCTACAGGGAGATGTATTTAAAGAACTGACGGGTCCCACCAGGAAATAGCTAAGGCTACTTCATGCTTTGCTTCAGCAGAAGATTTATGTATGTCTCCTGAAGCTAATGGCAAGATTTTGACAAGCTTGCTTAATTAACTAATTCACTAATGCATGGCATTGACCTGTCTCCTGTTTCTTGAAAATATGCATCAAGGTTGGGGAACCTCCAGGGTTCAGGCCAGATAGAGTCCAAAGGGGATCCCAATTCAGGCCTCTGCATTCTTCCCTTTCTCCCCAGGCTGGAGAGAGCTATTACCTCTGAGCAGCAGCTGTTCAGAGATGAGAATTTCTCCCTCCTCCTCCTCCTCACTGATATTTCATACCCATCCTGGCCTGCTGCATTAACCCACCACCTAGTTCTCCAGTTTGGGGATGAAAGTGTCCTCCCTCCTCAACTGAGCTGTCCAGAACTGAGAGAGAAATCCATTTCAGGTCATTTCTATTAGGATTTGCCCAGTTCATATTTTCCAGGCTGAACACAAACTTGAATACAATCTGTGGTTTAAGTCTGAACATTGCCAAGGTTATTAGCAGGTGGAACAGAATGCATTCAACAGCACACATGCAATGAAACACGTGTACCTTTGAAATGTGTACTTTTGAAAAATACTCATGGAGATGCTATAATCAATAGTAGAAGAATGTGAGCATGTCAGAGTCATGCACAGCTGATGTGCCCATTTGGAAAAATAGGCATGGGTTCTCCTATTTTTCTTTTCTCCTTCATGCAAGAAGGAGAAAAGAAAGCATATAGACTCAGGTTGGATCAAGTTCTATCAATTCCATTTTGGCACTTCAGTGAGCTCGAGTTTTGCTGATTCGCACATCCCTAGCATGGATCAATTGAAGAGAAAGGTTGGAAAGGGTGGAGAATTGTGTGTGAGGAGGGAGAGAAGAGTGATGTGGCCATGCACACTTTGGGCTTTGGCTCTGTTGGCATGCAGCCCCTGTTGAGTTTTGGATACCAATCCATCCCTAGGCTGAAGAAAGTTCTTCACCAATGCCAGATATTATTCTAAGGCTATTTGTGTTTATATTGAGCAAACATTCCCTTTGTCAAGGCTCTGAGTGGCATTGCTTCTGCACCCAAATGACATGAGATGTGTGACACATCTCACAAAGTCTGGGTCATATTGACACCCAATTAAAGACTCCAGATCCCCTGGTGATCCCTAACCCTCTTATGCATTTGTTTCTGCCCAACACTCTTGTTTATGCATGTATCTGTTTATCTATGTAAGTTATAAGCTGCCCTGTGATAGGTACTCCTTTTAATTTCCCACAGGTCTCTTGGTCTCTTGTCATTATGGAGGATTGTGAGAAACGAAAAGGTGGGTAGATCCAGCTGCCCAGCCTTGCCTGCCAAGACCAACTAACAGAGAGGTGGGCCCACCAGAGGACAATCTGCCTGGAGCCAGCACTCAATTTACTCAAGAAAGTGTGTGTGTGTGTGTGTGTGTGTGTGTGAAAATGGCCAAACTGTTCACAGTCATTCCTCTCCCATCCCCCTGTGGTGGAGGGACCTGTGATCTTTTCTTCATGGTCAGAGGGTGCACAGTTTCACTCCTAGGGTTGTGTTGCAAGTAGCCATGTATCCTGGCCTCTCTGGCCTGCAGTGGCTGGATCAGACTACGCACTGTGGTCAGGATCAAAATTCCTCCCTTTATCCATTAAATGGGCAATTCGAAGCAGGTAAAGTCAGCTGGCAGGCAAAAAGACTTGGCCACAGGTTAGCTTGGGCCACTCTTTCTTCTTACCATCCTGCCTGTTTTCTGGGGTCCTCTGAAGTGGCAAGCGTGATAGCTGAAGATCGGACTGAAAACCACCAAGAGTGGGACTTTCCAGCCTTGTGTAATGTGGTTGCTCTTGCTGAAGACTCGTTGTGGCAAGCATGTCCTGACTGATGGGTAAATTCTAGCCAGGCTTTAATGGGTTTGTTTCCTTTTAGTGCAACATTTTGTATTTTGTGCTTTAACTTATGATTCACTCTGATTCTCTCAATGCGGAGCAGTTTATAAATGTTATATGTACCAAATAATATATCCGGTTTCGTTTCTGATTGCTCCAGAATTTGTGGGGAAGGCATCAGACATAACTGAATATCCTGCCTGCCTTTCTCCATCGCAAAGTCATTGGGATTGTTTGACGTGTTTGCAAGGGGGTGGGGGAAAATCTGTGTGTAGGGGAAAAACATTCTTGTTGCTCCACATGCTCTCACCCCCTGTGTCATTCCTGCTTTGCAGCTGAAATCCAGTGGCTGGAGGTGTGAAGACTACAACTTGTGCCAAGGTTCCAAGTGTACGCCAGGCACAGAAATGATCCAGATCTCCTCTTCCTTGCTTAATGACCCCATAAATACATCTTTCTGCACAGCTACACCGTGCTGCAGATTTCCGACCAGAGATGTCTCTCTGCATGCCTTGCCTCCTCGTGCATCACCAGAACAAGTTGGCTTTCATCCCATTCCAATTTTAGAAGAGCCCATTTCAGAAAATGGAGACAGATGACGTGTTTTGCTGGGGATGATTTGCTCTTGATTTATGAGAAGCGCTTTGCAGCATGCCCATTGTCTGCAGTGCCCAGGTTCTTAGCATTTGCTTTGCTTTCCACTGGCCGGAGAGCACCTTTTCCGCTGGAAACTGCTGTGCAATGTCAAACTCAATACTGTTTCTCAGCAGAGACAAAGGTAAATGTCGAATTGCACTTGTCACCATGGCATGACACTTGCCTCTGTCGCTTCAAGGGAAGTGCCAATCATCTCTGCCCCTCTCTGGCTCTTCCTTCGGAAGGTGTGAACACTGGCCACCCATTTCTGTTTGCACACGACCTGTTTCCTGCAAAAGCTGTGATGTGTGTGTGTTGTGGGGGTGAAGTTAGGTGACCTCTTATCTGAGTTCCTTTAGCTAACAGCTAAAGAGGTTTTCATTAAAAGGAACTGATCCTTACTCAATGGACACTGATGGTCAGTATCCCATGGATACCACACACATCACTCACTTAGGGTAGGGCTTGGAGAATAGAACCAGCTGAGAATGTAGCAAAGACAGAAGTCTGACATCTGCTGGCTAAGGATATCCAACATATGCCATTTGCTTCAGAGCCTGTGCTATCTAAAGATGAGCAATGCCCAACTGCTAGCCTGTTCTTCCATGCTCAGTGTGTCATTTTGTGCATAAATATGCTTTAAACTGCCATGGTTGCAGTGTTTCCTGTTTGCATGGAAACTGAGTCAGGGCTGGGCCATGAGTTTTCCTTCTCAGGAAAGTGGAGAGCATAAAACTGGAGTAGAAACTTGATGTTCAGTCTTTCTTTCATCGAAAAGGAAAAGATGGAGAAAACACTGGGTTGGGTTCTCCTTTGAAACATGCAAGATCTTTTCACTTGCAGGGTTTCATCTGTTTATGGTAGAGCAGATTCAGAGTGCCACTTGAGTTAGAGTGAATAGACGTTCCATGCAAGGACAACAGGAGGTTTAATTGTGGTAATTCCCAAATAAAGAAAATTAACTGGCCCATGGTAATATGTTTTCAAATACAGTTGCTTCTTACAACTTCTCTTTGTTCTTTCAAGTTGTCATCCTATGCACACTTATCTGGTACTAATTCTTATTGAATTTAGTTGGGTTTACTTCCGAGTAGACATGCAGCACTTCTGTGAAAGGCTGTAATCCTATGCCTAAGAATAAGGCCTATTGGAGTCAAAGGGTCTTGCTTCTGGATAGATATATGTAGGGTTGCACTGTATAACTTGTGCCTAAACATGCTTTAAAAGGTATTTGTCAGTGTGTGGTTTTTTCCCTAAAGATGTATAACTAAAAACTGTGATCACTTTACACAAATACTCATTCAACAACTCTTTTGCTGAATGGTTGCTTCTCATTGCTTTGATTGTGCGTGATTTCTCCTAAAATGTTATGACAAGTTTTAAGAACATGCTTTTGGGGCTGATGAAATAGAAAGTGTGCTCTTACTATAAAATGCGTTTCTAATTATTAGCTTCCTTTAGAAGATGGTTTCACCATTTAGTGCTACTTTGGGAAGCTTTCTGCTCTGACCTCTACTGGCAAACTGGAAATAAACAACCAAATGGCTTCAAGAATGACCATTGCACATGATCATGACCACTTTGTGTAATATCAGCTGGGAAAAGTTATGCATAGGTCAGAGGCATTTCAGCAACATTTCAGAATGGGAGCAACCCCCAGTGCTAGAACTGACCCCATTCTCAAGCAACAACCTTTCAATGCAAGGGGAGTTCAGTGGGAGCATCACCCTGCATCCAGTTTCAGAAAAGGAGAGAGGTGTTATTCCCCTTTCAAGAGGCACTTTTTGCTGTTTTTTTTTTTTTTCCTACTGGCATTTTAATGTTTGCTGATATGGGCTTGGAACCTAAAATAAGTTAACAAAAGGATATCCATAAAAGGAGAGTTTGCTGCTCCTCCTCCACCACATTACATGCTGTGCTTCTCTGGAGAATTGGTGGGGCAGTGGTCTTCCTGAACAGTGTGGGACCATGTTGTGATTCTTGGTGGCAAAGCTCAGACTGGGCTCGAATGTTTGGGGGAAAGGCAGCCAGAATGTCCAAGCAGGGCAACAGCGTATGGCTTGACTGCCTGCATGTGAATCTAAGTGAGCAGTCAGCCCTTGCACCTGCTATGGTAGCACTGAGGAGACTTTTGTGGGACAGCTTCTGCATGACTTCTTGCATGACTGAAAAGCATTCTGACCAGATCTTTCAACTCTTTCCACCAGCAAAAGAAGGAGGCTCACCAAGTCACCCCACGTATTGGAAAAACCTGCTGCTTCCTGCTGCTGATGCATGCCCCATTCCGGTGGGGAAAACGGTCTCCTGTCATCCATTCCAGACAGTGTGGAAAATCACCACCTTACACATATTGATGTATGCATGTAGGGCTCCTCCAGAGAAGGAGCGCCCTCGACTGGGCCATGTTCCCTCCGCACCTGGAGAAGTCCTCGGACAGTGTGCTTTCCATCAGTCTGCCTGGGGGGACCTTTCCCCCCACTGGGAAGCATCTCTACCACGATATTAATGGCAGGGTGCGAGGCAGCAACATGGATCAGCAGCTGAGGCAATAATAGCCAATGCAGCTTCCATGGGGAAACTTCAGAGCCTGTGAGGATTCTGTTATATTTAAGCCAAGAACTGTGATACGACTGAAAAAGCTTTCTTGGAGTTTCCTGGAACTGCACGTGTTCATTTATTTATTAGTAATACTTATATGTCAATATAAAGAAATCTCAAATATAAAAATCACAGTACAGTATGAAACAGCAATTTCACATGCAGTAGTACTAGAAAGCAAGACAAGGGATAGTAAGGTGGAGCAGCATATGATTAATTGCAATTAATTACCATCCAGAGAAGCCTAGGTGAACAACAGCATTTCTTGCAGGCTTTTGAAACATGGTGCATTTTGCACAGAAGAGACTTTTCCAGAAGGAGAAAGACACCACTGGAAAGGTCCACCTTGGAAATATTGCATGACAATATTCTGTTGCTTGTGGAACCATCAAGATGGCCGTCTCTGAAGGTCCTAAAGCTGGGCTGGGTATATATAAGGGTAGGTGGTCTGTTAGGATTCTGGGTTTCATTGTAGGGCTTCTTCATGTTATAGACTAACCACACAATGCCCATTTTCTCTCTTCCTCTATGTAGAATGCAGAACAACTGACAAAAGTAGGATATTTAGGAGCATAGCTTTGGGGAAAACGAAGTAGCCAGCATTCTTGCCCAACAGAAATACATGTCAAAATGCATTCTTTTCATTAAAATCCACTGTGTGCTAGGCAGCGTATGAAAAAGTGAATTATTTTGGGATAGATCAGGGCATATCTTGCCAAATTAATAGCCGCCTCACAGAAAAACTGTGCCACAGGCTGTTAAGTGAAACTTGCTATTAATATCTCTTTCTTGGTTTCCCAGGTAACTCTTCATATTGGGATAATAAGTAGCCAAAACAAAGAATGATGGAGTGTAAATGTGGCCAGTTCTGCTTTCTCCAGAATGTTTGTAGCATATTCTATGCATTTCTATCACATGGGCATCAAATTGTTAAGGCATTCAAAAATGTGGTTGCTGATTTGTTCAGGCTGGTGGTCTTTCATCGCTATACCTACTATGAAGGTATTTACTACTTCAGGAAACTTGTATATGATCGTATTTTGTTTTCCAGTTAGCTTTTCACTTGACTGGAGAATGTACCTTTATTTTGAGAGGTAATTACAATTTTGAGAGAACTGCTTTCGAGGAGCCATTCCATAGCACAACATGGCAAGACATTTGGGATACAGGCAGGGATCTAGCAAAGGAGGGGAGAAACATTTCTCTGTGAACTACAGGTACAACATATGTTTTCACATCACACAACTAGTTAAGCACTTCCAATCCCATCAAAAAATGCCAAGCTTTTCAGGGACAAGCCAGCTTCATAAAGCCTTTTACATTTGGCAGCTCATATGATTTCCACACAATATTTGCATATGGTTTTGATCTCTGAAATTTCTAAAATGGAAGTGTAGATTTAACATATTGCATCACCAATGCACTGTAGTCAGAATACATGAAAATGGCAAAGTAACAAATTTCTGGACTTAGAGTGTCTAAAACAGATAAAACTGCAACTGAACCTGTGTTATTTTGGTATCTGAATGCGCACCTTTAGATGGGCATCCTTGACATTTAGTGGGGTCTTTTTAAATGTAGAGCACTGAGCTTCCCAAAGTTTGGCCCTTTAAGGGATGTAGGAAGTAGGAAATTAGGAGTGCTTAGCTAAGGAATGGTTTACTGAAGAGAAATGAAGTGAATTTAATTCACATATCAGTGGAATTGGAATCATACATCCAGAAGAGAGTAATACTGAGAAATTGAAAGTTAACAGACATTTAGAAAACAGTGGTGCAGTGAAATATGAGAGATAACAGAAAACTGTGTGTTAGAAGGGATGATAGAAGGGCTTTTCACATAAAATGCTAAAATGAATTCTCATTTACACCATGCACTTAATATCTGCTTGAATAAGACTGCTTGATCTTCTCTGTATCCATGGGTAGAAAGGATGCAGTAGGGAATGTTGAAGAAATTCGCAACAGATGTGTTCAGATGTCCAAGAATCTGTGCCATGGATTCTGCAGCAAACCAACATTTCCCGACTCATGCAGTTTCAGCAGACTTGCAAACTGTTTAATCCGTATCTCTAATCTAATTTTATGCACATTCTTAGAGGACTATGTAAAATAGAAAAAAATGCACATTTCCCCTACAGGATGAACATGAAAATACGTATTTTGGGAGGATTTACATATTTGGGGATTTGTGCATTTTTGAAGCACAAATTTGCACAATTCTGAATTACTGTGTATGTCTATGAAGGCAATTTTACAAAACCCAATTCTGTCAATGAGCAGATAGTGGAATAAAAGGCACTTGATGGCCTGTGGAAGGTCAGTGGGAGAATTTTTACAGTATCTGCACATCTCTAACTGAGAGGTCAGAAAAAGAGCCTTCCTAGATCAACCAAAGGTGCATGCACTCTGCATCCATCTTGCCATAATTATCCCCCAAATGCCTTATAAGCACACAAGCATGTGAAGAAAGAAGCCCTCTGCTGTGGTTGCCTTCTGCCCCAGCAAAGGGTATTTCCTGGCAAGCTGCCTCTGAACTTCCAGGCAAGCCTCAAACATGGCACTTTACAAGAGCTCTGGAAGCCACCATCTTCCATTCACAGCCCTCCTGCATTTTTTTCTGTTTCCATTTTTCCTTTCCTTTTTTATCAGATAAACAAAACAAAACAAATCCATTAAGGAGGACAAGATGCAGGAGGTATACAGTGCCCTTCATTGGTAACACTGGGAAGACTTGATCTGGAACCATCCCTGACCTTCATGAATTTGTGCATGAGCTTAAAACTGTTCTTTTGCACAAGTGAATCCCCCAAATTAAATGTGCTTTCTATGAAGGCATATTTTCTTCTGTCTATGTGCAATCTGCTGTCAAGTGGGTGCCCTCTGCATTTTAATATTATGGGAGAAGGAGAGCTTTTTCTTCACAGAAGTGGAAACATTTTAGTGCTGTGCCATCCGCCCCACAATGCTCTCATAACATTTTATAGAGGAGAAGTTGCCATTGAAAATAAATGTTAAGGAGAAGAAAATTTCCGGGAAAGTATTGTGAGCTGGATTTGAGGTTTCTGTTCGTCTGAATCGGGGGGCCAAGGAGTGTGTCTGATTGCCTTGTCTTCCATCGTACAATCATCCCTCGGGCACCCAGTGCTCGCTTCCGCTTTCATAACTTCAATTAAACCCAGGAAAGACATTCTGAGGGTTCCTCCATCCCATTTCAGGAAGCACACACATCCTCCTTGGTGCCCTGCAGCCATCTCGGGTAAGGTCGAAATACCACCAAAAGGACCTCAAAATAAATTAGAGAATCCTTTCAGAAGACTTTCTGCTCAGAAAACCTCTGAGAAGTGTCTTTTCTTATCTGAAAGTCCTATGCCACCTTGCCCTAAATTGAGGAATTTTCTCCACTGTTCTTTGGTTGGTGGTAATCTCTCTCCCACCTTCCCATTGTGTCCAGGAACAACCCTACATATGGGCCATTGTGGAGGATGCAAATTAGGGGCCAACAGAATGGCTGCTGACACCTCTTGCACTCTACTTCCTTGGGTGGTGGTGGGAAACCCCTTATGGGAAATATTTTTTCCCAAATAAAATAATATTTTATCTGGTACAGCCCCAATTGCAGGGGCAGGCAGTGCTTGGCAGTGAGAAAGTGGCCAGTTTGCAGGGGATGGGGTATGAGGCGAGACTGAGGGAACTGGGTCTCTTCAGCCTGGAGTAGAGGAGACTCAGAGGGGATCTGTTGGCGACATGCAGGTATGTGAGGGGACGTCACACAGAGGTGGGTAGAGACCTGTTCTCCCCTGCAAAGGAGGGCAGGACGCGCTCCAATGGAGCCAAGCTCAGGGAACCAAGGTTCCATTTAGATGTCAGGAAGCACTTCCTGACAGTCAGGACCCCGAGGGTGTGGAATGGGCTTCCATGAGTGGTCGTTGAGGCCCCATCGGTGAGGCTGGACATGCACATGGTGGGCATGTCATGAGCGGAGCTGGCAGGAGCCGGGGGTCAGATTAGATGGCCCGGGAGACCCCTTCTGACTCACTCTGTTTCTATGTTTCTAAAGTGTTGGATAATTTCTCCTCCTGGAGCAATATGGTGAAAAGTGCAAATAGGCCAGAGAATCTTGAGAGCCCGTTTATATACTGCTGCAGCAGTTTTATAATTCTCTGTCATGTCTCCCTTAGTCCTCTTCTTTTTTAAACTAAACAGTCCCCAAAACGTTAACCTTTCTTTGTAGGTTAATGGTCAATTGCTTGATCATTTTGGTTGCCCTTTCCCTGACTTATGATATTATTTTTGTGACAACATGACTAGAGCAGCTTAGGTTTTCCAAATGTACATGCAACATCACCTTATGATGCCGGAAGTTTCATCATCAAGTCTTTTCCTGCTCATCTTGTCCTGGATTTTGTCACCACTCAGTCTTGAGTTGATGTTCGTGTTGAAGTGTTCAGCCTAACCGTAATATCTCTTTGCTGCTCAGTCACCACCAATTCATTTCCCCCGGGTGTATGTGTGAAGCTAGGAAATACTGATTCACTGTGCATCATGTGGTCCATATGCAGAACCTCATTTGTCCTTATAGTGCTCATTTGCCCACTTTGGAGAGCTCATTTTGAAGGTCTTTACAGGCCAGCTGGAACTTTATCATCCTGAATAATTTGGAGTCATTGCAAACCTGGCCACTTAGTGAATCTACCTATTCCAGATCATGTAAGCTGGTGGGACTGGTGCAAATTAAATAGCACCAGTCCCAGTATAGTTGCTTGTGAACTGCACCACTTATTTCCCTGCCACCCAATCATGAACACGGTCTATTTAGCATAAACTCTGCTTCCTGCTGTTTGAAACAAGTATTAATCCATAGCACAGGACCTCTGTGGTCCTCCAGATGTTCAATCCAAAGCCCATCACCACAACTAGTATGGTCAATAGGAAGAGATGTTAAGCATTCTACCCCAGTGTCATCAGGAAGGCCACAGATTTCTCGCTCCTGCCCCAAGGGAATCATCCTTTTGTGCCACATGTGCTAAATTTGCTCCGGAACGTTTGGTGAGGGCGTTGTCAAGCACTTTTCAGAAGACTAAGCATAAAATGTCCGCCTGAATGCCCCCATCCAAATGCTTGTAGACAGAACTGAAGCATCCCCAAAGGTTAGTAAGGCAGGCCATGCTGATGATTTTTCAGCACAGCTTGTTCTTCTAGATGCTTAACAGTCAGTTCTCAATGATAATATCTAGTAAACCATACAGATCAGATATTAAGCTAAATAGTTAAGCTTGTGGTTTCCTGACTCCTCCCTCCGATGGATCCCCGTTTAAATATATTTTAAAAGACTGGTGTTTCATTGGCTATTTTCCAGTCCCCCAGTGATGAAGCTGCATTTAGTGAGAAATTACTTATTTTTGTTGGAAGAAGCAATTTCACATTTGAGTTCTCTTGGATGGATGCCATCTACACTTGGTGACTTGTTAATTTTTAATTTGTCAATAAACCCCGGAATGTCATCTCTTATTTCTTCTGTTTGACTCTGTCTGTCAGGTTGCTCTCCCTGAGAAAATTGGTTCAGGCATGGGTATCAATTAGATATGTTAGTTTTCCACAGTGAGGACAGATGCACTGTCTCTCATGCCTCTTGCAGTAATCCTTTCACTGGTTTCCTTCTTCTGACAAATTAATAATTTTGGCAAAGTATTTATTTATAAAAAGGGAAAGCATAAGCTGGAAGCCTTGTGACTGCAATTAAGCAGAGTAGGCCTGCATCTTCTCTTTTCTTTCCTGCAGCCAGTCCCTCTAATAGCGAACTCAGACGAACTCAGACTCACTCCTCCATAGATGGAGCTGCAGAAGAATCTTAGGATGTCAAGTAGTTGCTGCTTTTCAAGTCAGACCCTTGACCATCAAGCTTGATATTGGCTATTGGCCCATAGCAGCTCTCCAGGGTTTCAGGCAGGGCTTTTTCCAGCTCTTCCTGGAGATGCTCAGGATAAGATTCTTGCAGACAAATCGAAAATGATACTTCTCAGATCAATATACAGGTTGGGATGCATTTATCTTCTGGAATTTGCACATCTCCACATTCCACAATACAGTTCTCTGAACAAAAGAGTACATTCAGAAATGCATATAAATGGCACACAAAATAAAATAAAAGTGTAGCTTACTTAAAAATACCGAAACAGCATTAGATTAAGAACTGCTAGAAAAAGGATATATATTGTGTATATAACCATATGAAAAATGTGCCATAGGAATGTATATAAGAGCTTAAAGAGTTGCAGTCTTATGTGAAACTCAAATGGAGTGAATTTAAGATGGGAGACGAGTTAGTGAGCAATCTGGAGATCTCCAAAAATCTTATAGCTCAGTTGTATAATACTTCCCAGGCTAAAAGACTGTGGAATACTTAGGAATATATCTAATGCGGAGGAATGGTTTAAAGTTAATGACATGCCACTTTTTGACAGTATATCTAAGGATCATTATTTTTGGAATTACCATCCTTAAAAGTGTGCATGTATCACATCTCTGTATTCACGATATACGTTTACTAAGACTGTTTATGCTGGAAAATGTTATAGTCATTCCATTGCCTACACTGAGGGAACTGATATACTAGTTTGTTGAATTTCTGATGGAAATGGAAAATTGCTGAGAAAAGATGCAACATTATAGAAAACATGCAGAAGGTGGGGGTGCATTTTCCAGATTTCTTCCTTTCTTAGTTTATGTATTATTATTGCAGGTCAAATGTTTATGGCTAAACAAAACCATAAACACTAGAGAACAAAAGCATTTTACACATCCAATCAAGTGATCATGATTTATTTATTTTATTTCAAAACTGCCGTACAGCCAAAGTTCTCTTTACTGTGAGAGTAAACTTAGAAAATTATCTCCCATTTTCATCTTAAGCTCTGTACTAAAGCTGTACTGGAAACAGAGAATCAGCTTGAACAATGCTTTAGATCCGGTTATTTCAGCATGAAATCACCCATTTGTAAAGATATGTTATAGAAGAGTGTTTTATGAAAGACTCTTAAAAAGTCAGTTTAGAAGATCCTTGGCCACAGAGTAGGGCATTGGTGCATAACAGGGGGAGAGAAGTGTGGCCTGCAGTGCCTTAATTGCCCCACCCCCTTTTAAAGCAAGATAAAGTCATGGCTTGCCAGCAAAATTTGGCAGCAACTGCTACAAAGACTTAGAGTGGACCCCTCTTGCTCATTTTCCTGCATTCCTTCCTTGTCCTGCAACATGGGGCAGTGTGGCCCATGTGGGTCCGGGACAGGAGGAAACGACTCCAGAGCACTCAAAGTTGTCCATCCCTGCCGGGCAACATACATATTGCTATATTAAATGCTGTGCAGTCTCCATTCTAACCCTTCTTCCTGCTGATGGTGGAAAACCAATGCCTTTGTGGCATTGAAGGACTCTACTGTGCTGGCAGCCTCTTCAAACCTGCCAGCGGATCTTCCCTGCACACAATCCGCCAAGCACACATCTCCGGGCCAGTGCTGGGGATGAATGGCTTCTTTGCAGGGCCATCTATAGCCATCAGGAGACATCAACATTATCCTGTCAAGTCCCAGGTTCCAATCAGGTATCCCTTGAGGGCAAAACCTTAGTGACAGGTCCACTCTCCGTCAAGTAAACAGAAACCAGACGCTGAACATCAGGAGCAGATGGTGAAGGCTATGATCCTGCTGAACCAACATCCTTTAAATAAATGAATTTATAATTAGATTGAAAGCCTGTGGCCAGGCCTGTCTTAATTTTTAATCCTTGCAAAACCTCTAGCAGTTTTAGGTACTTTATAAACAACATTAAGATGGCTACTGCATCTCTCTTTTTACTCCTCCTCTTTTTACTCCTTGGATGAACAAGCACTGGAATAAACTGCATGGGTTTATAATGGATGTCCCGTGTACGGCCAATCTATTTTCTGGCTACCACTTTCTAAAACACAAAAGAGAGCTTCTGAAGCACCACCACTACTTAGAACCATGTCAGTATCCGACAAATGTATGACGGTATTTTAGCGAGTTAACTTTTCTACACACAACATGATATGATAGTTATGGACTAACTTCCTTTGATCAATATTTATTATCTTGTCGCTTGCCTTGATGTGAAGAGCGCAGCCGCTTTGATAAATGGATTTGAAAGGTTACTCGGTTTCTCTGACTGCTGCAATTGTTATTTTGGAGCTGCTTAAAGCTATGCTTCTGGAGCCGTTGCAGGAAGACTTAGATACTTCGTGGCAGGAAGGGATGCGATGATATCTGAATCATTCCTTAGTCGCCCCCTCCCTTGCCCTCTTTTGGGGAGGATTCACAGGAAAATAAAGAAAAAAACATCCCCTGTATGTCCCCCAGTGCACACAGATCCTTGCTTGCAGCTGCCAGTCTGGACTGCATGGCCAGGGCCATCTTGACAGCATTATGGGCCCCGGACAAAGCAGTGTACTGGGGCCCCTACGACAACAACAACTACTGTGAATTTTGGAAGTTTTCCAATTTTCCAAGGGTTGACATACACAGATTAGTATGGGGCCCACGGGCAAGTGCCCATCAGGCCCATGCGTTTAGATGGCCCTGTGCATGGCACCCTGGTCTGGGAGTTGTAAACTTAATGTTCAGGTTCGGACAGCGCAACAACCCAGGCCTCTGGAAAGCCCAAAAGATTGTGAACAAAGCAAGAAGGAGCAAGTGGTCTGGATGCTGCTGCCCTGCTGCTTCTGCTGGCACCAAACTACAGATTCCTTGGGGTCGGAACATCCTGCAAGTTTACCTCTTGCTTGCCTCCAGTGGTACAGCTAAGTAATTTTAGACCCTGAGTTTAGTGGGCGTATGAGGAGTGGGACGGGATCTTCAGATGGCCCCATGCATTACTTCAATGATGAAGCAAACAACTAACCTTTCTTGCTTCTTCAGCCCCCACGCCATGCTTGCAACGACTTAGCATGCCAGACCCGTTATAATACAAGTACTAATTTGCCAGCACAGCTTTTAAATCCTTAGAGTATTGTGCAGTTTTGCATTTTCGCCTCACTTAAATCACAGCCTTGCTGTGAGAATGGGGAAAGTGGGGTTTGCTTCTGCAGCCCTGATTACCTGCTGCCGTGTGGGTGATGGGTGGGGTCCCTGAGGTGCACCCCTAGCTTCCCCACTGCTCGGAGCAAGAGTGACTGACTGGTGGGTGACAGCATGCTCTCTTGCCTTCCTCCATGTCATTCAAAGGACACACATTTTGCTTTAAGCCGTGCCCACCATGGGAAGGCAGCCCTGGGGAGTTTCTCCCGTGGGGTCTCAGCCTGCCCAAGGTGCTGCACAAGGTGCTGCCTCAGTCTTCCACTCCAGCCGGAGGAAGAGGGAAAGCAAATGAATAGGAAGCCACAGCGCTGCAAGGAGCAGAACATGTGGTCTGCCTTCCAATTCTGTGCAGGAAAGAAGGGACTGTGGAGGGGCAACAGGGAAAGGCGAGCAGTCGTGTGCACGTGCTCCGACGAGATTCCCAGGCGCACACGAGAAATGGCCTGTTTTGGTGGGACTGATAGCTCAGAGACTGAGAATGATGAGTGGCTGGCTGAACCAGATGAGGCTCAGAGCTCACACTCTGATAACGGAATCGTTGTTGTCCCCCTGCAGGACCTGTCCGAGCCTGCTCTGGATGAAAGTGCCTCAGGGACAGCCCCAGGGCCCAGTCTCCCTCCTGCCTGTGGGGATGAAGGAGATGAAGGCTGGGAGGGAGGAGATTTGGAATTGGGTAGTCTCCTGGATGGAGAATGCCAGCCTCCTGAAGACATGGACCTGATGGCCCATCATTACAGCTGCAGGCGGGCCAACTGGGGGAGGGGGCTCAGAGTACAGAACGCAGATGAGCCCGGTTCCACAGCAACCCTTCTTCCAGAGACAGGCCCCAAAGGGTTCATGAACAAAACTTAGGGTAAAGGGGGTGGGGGCAGAGAGAGTACTTGTGTATACTCAGAGGCTTGTGAACGCTTAGAGTTTTCTATGTAGAATAAACACACTAAGAGAGCCGGTCTGGAGAGCCTGTCTTGCTTGAGAGGGAATGCCCAGTTCCCGACTTTCCCAGGAGGCCTGTCTCCACCACTGCTGAATGTGGCTGCTTCACTCTCGGCCACAACTGGCTGGTGGGCTCTCCCTCGGCCTCAGCAGCTCCCTCGCACTGCCAGCCCCTGATGGTAGCCCTGGCGTCCATTTTTTTCAAAGCCCCATAGCTGCATGGATGGGGCATTATTGCAGTCCAGCAGGGAAGGATGAAACTGTCTTCCACACTTGGAGGGAGGGCTTACTAAAAAGCAACCCCCAGCCATAGAACCATGTGGTTCATTTTGTTGTAAACTGTCCAGAGAGTTTTGGCTATGGATGGTATAGAAAAGAGTAATACTAACAATATCTTGATTAGCTTGATCCTTGAGAGGATTTAATTTCATTGCATCAAGTCAGCTTCCACAAAGAAAGCTCCAGACCATGTCTCAACAGATGGGAGCAGAAAGCCAGTAAAGCACATAACTTGTGCCTCTGTCACAGGAACACTTATTTCTCATGTTGAAAGTACCTGTGGCAAGCCAGCTGTGGGTTGCTGAAAATGTGGAACCAGGTGCGTGTGCAGGTTCCAGGCCACCTTTCTGCTTCTTTTGCAGCTGGATGGAGCTAAACAGCGGTTTACTGAGTGGGACTGGGCAGGTGACTGCGAACTGGCACACTTGTTTGCTACTGCTTCAGTTTCAACAACCCATAATTGTACAGTGGGGGTTCCTGTGGCATACAAACCAGGCAAACCACTCGGCGCAGGTGTGGATAGAATGAGTTTGCATGGACTTGAGGCAACCTTCCTTCTCTTCATTGTTAGCTGGACAGGTTTTAAAACTGCAGTGGCCCCATGAAAGAAAAGGGAGCAGGGAGTTGCAACAGAGAGGACACTGGCTTATCTGAAGCTGTGGATAAAATGCTATTTCAGAGCAGCACCAGCAAGTTCCTATTATATTTTTCCCCCTGTCAGCTAATCCTTGGAGATAGAATGATGAAGCTTCTGTACTGAAGGGAGACATCTCCAATTAGAGGTGGAAACAAGAAAAGGGCACAAGGGGACAAAAGAAAACAGGAAGATTATTTTGGAAGTTAGGTTCTGAACTGTAGCTTATTATACTCACTGTCATTTTTATCTATCCCATTAACGCATTCAGCTGGGCGTGCATCCATCTGCCAGCCAATCTCCTGGATCCTGGGCCAGGGGGCCCAGTGCCTCTTCCCTTCCATGCAGCAACCCCTTTTGCATCATTCTGCAACAGATATGAATTGCTGTGTCGAGATTGCTCAGTGCCTTCGAGTTTGTGATTCGGCCAAACAAACAGCCATTTGCCTTAAATGTCATGCAAGGTATTTTATGTATTATCGGTGCTTATTAGTTTGATTAGTTGTCTGTTCTTCTAATGTAGGCCATCCAATTTTATCTGGAGTTAGATGGTTAGTCACTGACAAGCGAACTTACTATTACAGGCCTGGAGGCTCGTGTGTGTGGAGGGGGAAGGACATTCCATTCCTCCCTTTCGCTATGCCCACCCTCAGATGGATCTTGGGGCAGGACCTGCCCGTCCATGAAGCAGCATGAGGCACCCACATGGGTCGACAGAGATGGAGGTTGCCAAAATGTGCTGCTCCCGTATCCCCAACCTTCAGAGCCCACTGGAGGCTGCCGAGGGCCAAATTACACCACCCCCAGTCCCAGAGAGCCCACCGACACCTCTAGCAGGTGCTCCAGAGGCCCCTGCGGCTGCTGTTCTGCTGTCGCATTTGCCCCAGTGAGGGCTCCGCCAGCAGAGCTGCCTGGAGCAGCTGTTGCCCCCCTTCAGCAGCAGGGCTCCAGGGATCCCAGCACATGGTGTCATCCTGCAATGCCTGAGCCATGGCCAAGATCTCGCAAGAGCCCAGAGCCCGTGAGATTGCAACCCACCATCCCTGCCACTGCCAGCCTGAGCCCAGAGATCCCCCATGCATCAGCAAGGAAAGGAGCAGGCCTTTCCAGACTTGGGCTGGTGGCAGTGGAGAGGGAGCAAGTGGTGTGCTGCAGAGATGGTGGCAGGGGAGGGGAGAAGGCGTTGGGAGCCAGGCTTGTCCTTATTCGTTGCAGGCTTCCAAAGCCACGGATGGCCTCTTTGCGGAATAGCACTTTCTTGGCAAATCACAGCTAACAAGCTACAGCAACTGAAAGACTAGTCTCTGTGCATGCACAGAGTTGCTAGTTCAACTAGAACCTACTTCTGAAACCTCTCCTTTCAGTAATGGTGGGCTCCACTGCCTGGGTGGGTTCCTCTTGAGAAGGGCTACCCCTGAGATGCAAGCCCTCTAACTGGGTAGCTCTTCGATCGGGCCATGGTGTCAGGGACCAGATAGGACATGGGCTGGTCTTCCTCCTCGCCTTTGTCCCCTCCCTTCCCTTCCAAACCCTGCCTGGTCCTGTGGTCTGGCTGAGAATCTGGGGATGGCAGCCTTGGGACAACCCTCCCCTCCATCGCCCTGTGATCCCTGCCCCCCGCAATTTCCCAGTTTTCACAGCCGTCATCAGAAGAGCAGGTGCAGCACTGATCTTGGACGGCATGCCAAGAAAAACGGACTAGTCCATTTCCTGCAGTGGGGGTGGCAGAGAGGTTTCTCAGCAGTATCATTGGACTTTGGTTTTCGGTGGCAAGAGAGCTTGCAGCTGACCTACCTGGGACAACTGCAGCAAGGATTTTTATTGAATGCCTACAACAGCCATCGATGCTAATAATCTGATGACTCATCATGCACTGATGGATAGTGCCAGGTATATACTTTGTCCTAGTATGTTACCTCATTTTATGCTACTTTGTCATCTGCATTTATTAGTGGTAATTGTTGTGAAAATCAATCACCCTTTTGGCAGTCTGAAGCTTAAAGGGCTATAAAGACATTTTATGAACAAATCAATTTTGTGGCCTCATCAAGAAGGACAATGTAGCTTCCAAAATAGGTTGAAACTGCATTAACTTTGCTCAGATTCCTCTCCCTTGGATAGACAGTGTGGGCTTTGTCCTATATCACCTGCAATTTTGAACCTGGCAAATGTTAGTATGTATATAGAATTTTCACTGAAGTCATAATTGTGATGTGCTTCTCCTCTGCCCCACTTTTTTCCTGAAGTGCAAATCCCCTTCCTTGTCTATCTATGCACACACATTATAGTGGAAATCAATGCATATTTACATCCATACAGACATAAGCTGTGATATATTTAGTGGGCCATGATCCCAGGAAAGGATTCATAGGATGGACGCTCTAGTGCATAAGCCTTCGGATCTAGCCACAAACAAATGATGCAAATGAAACCATATAACACATGTATGAGTTCAACCAGAAAGGGAAAAAATGTTACAGAGCATGGATGGAATAGCATTTGGGGTGTGGAAGAGAAAAGTGCGTCATGTGCCCATAACTGAAGTAATGCACAACGTCCACTGCCCCATCCCACTTGAGACCATTGCAGTCAGGATCCAAAATGATGGAGCAGCAGCACTCTGTACTGATGAGAAAACTTTCTAATTCTGTTGATATTTCCCGAAACACTGTGTGAAAATCATTTGGTGCCAACATATCTGCATGAATGCTAAACTAGGATATGGTTGCAGTCTTCTCCCAGGAAAGGAATTAATTTCAGTTTCTGAGCGTCTGGGCAACTGCTGCATTCAAGAGTCAAAACAAGTGCAGAGCAAGTCCGGTGCATGCACACTGGGACTTTGACCCCCATGGCTTCCTCCTTGGCATCTCTATGCTGTGTGGGTCTGGACGCACAAAAGGCCAACGGTCAGGTTCAGGCCAGGCCAGTTGGCCGCTCTGGACTTTTGGTGACCAAGATCCACAACCTACTGCAGACAAGAATTTGGGTTCTTGAAAAAGTTTTCATGGTAGGTTCTTAACAATACCAAGTTCAGGAGAGAAGATACGGATTGGAAGGAGAACCTGAAAAGGCTCAGATGGTAACAAATCCAGACAGAGATGATTTCAGGCACTGAAGTGAAGACCATGAGCTAGCAAAGGCTTCCAGTACCAGTTTGAAGGGGAGCATGCGACTTCAGAAGCTTCCCCCCTGAACTCCTAGCTGACAAGGAATCAGGCCCAGCACCAAGGCCTCCTGCCCAAACATGGTGTTTTCCTTCTGCCTTTCAGGGGAGATGCTTGGACATGTGTGTCAGCTCCAGAAGCCACCACCTCTTCTGTTAGGCTCTCACAGAGACACTGTCAGCTTTCTTCCCTGCTGAGGTCACAGGGAGCAGCCAGAGGGGAGCAGGTTGCTTCCTCGCCTGCATTCCTTGGAAAGTACTAACAGAAAAGCTCACAGCAATTCTTGACTTTGGGAAGGCTCAGTAGGCCCAAACCTTTCCAGGCCATTCCTCTGGCTGGGTAATAACATAGTGGGTTGGATCCAGATGTAGTCATGCTCAGAGTGGGTTTATTGTAAATATGACTAAGAGGGTATCTAACCTGGTGTTTTTCACCATATTATTTAGCACATGTGGATGTGTGTGGACATCTGTATCCCAACTGTGGCAATGTTACACCTGAGTCTAGGGTGAATGTGTTGGAGGGGCCTTGGGGAATCCAGGTTCTTGTCCCCGCTGGGTTATAAATTCACTGGGTGGCTTTGTGGCAGTCAGTAACTCAGCCTAGCCTACCTCATGGGGTTGTTTTGAGGGGAAAATGAGGAGGAGAAGGTTATGTAAACTATCTTGTAAGAAGGGGAAAGGCAAGATATACTTGTAATAATACATGAAATAATCACTGTTTTATACGTTCTGTTGTCTTGGAGACCTCATCTCACACAGTATCCTGGAGAAATCATACACATATGACATGCCCTGAGGGTGAGGGAAAGCATTATAGATTGAAACCCCAAGGAGAGGGAATCCACTTGTGGGGTGATCACTTCAAGAACTTGTAATGTATAAGAGACCTGAATCTGGGACGATCATAGGTAGTTGCCTGCTACCTCAAAGGTGAATTACAGCAAGGTGAAAGCAAGTGATATGAATGAAATGAGTACAATGGGAACACAAATCCTCAGGCTAGATTCTAGAACCAGGAAATTCTACATACTTCTCAGCTGGTCTTCTAGGTATTTTCTTCTTTACTTTCAAGTTAATAAATATCTCAAGCTATAAATGTCACATCTTGATAGCATCAGGCATCGTTAATGAAAGCTGACCTTTATTATTCACTACTGTTTCAGCCCTGCTTAACATCACCCTTTTTCCTAGGACCATCAGAAAAAGACATTCGTCTCTGGACCCGGCGCACACTCTCTCTCTCTCTCTCTCTCTCTCTCTCACACACACACACACACACACACACAGGTAAAAACAGAATGAGAACTCGGGGTAGGTCCTGTAAGAAGTTTATTATCCTTGTTTGGGTGGCCACTTACTCCTTATGGGGAGAGGTGGGGAAGAGAAAACTTGCAAAAAGACACAACTTTGCATGATATTCGCATTAACTTATCTATATGTATATATGTACAGTCAGCAATGATTTCTATAATTAAAATAGAAATACAATGCATCTCACCATAGTAGGCATTTTACCACCTGAGTATTTGTGTAGATTTTTCAAAAGGAAGGTAATCTTGTCTCCACAATCCCTGATTATTCTGAATCTTTTTTATTTCCCTCTCCCTGTTGTGTACAGCTCTTCCTTCTGTTCTGATGCAATAGCACTCTTTTGTTCCACTCCCTCTAAATCATGGATGGGCAGTACCCACCCCCTGGGATACACATGGCTCTCCTGCATAGGGCAGTCCCCACCACTCTGCCCCACTGCTGCCAAGCTGTCAAAATTTGTGGCAGCAAGAACTTGGCCAGTTTGTCATTGAAAGTGAGTGACAACTCAGTCAGGAAGCCTGAGGCATCCAAATGTCCCTTGTTTTCAAGGGGGATTTTGTCATTAAGCCAAATTTATCCAGCAATTATGCTAATGCTTCAGGCCAGTGATCAGGGAGAGCAGTGGAACTGTTCTCATTGCATTGTCATCGTAGTCATTGTCGTCGTAGTCATTGTCATTGTCATTGTCGTCATCACCACCACCACCACCATCATCATTAGTTTTGCCTTCAGTGAGTCTCCACCTGAAGATGCCCACTGCGTTCCAGTTGTTGCTAGTCGCGAAGTTGTGTCTGACCCATCGCGACCCCATGGATAACATTCCTCCAGGCCCTCCTGTCCTCCACCATCCCCCGGAGTCCACTCAAGCTCATGAAGTCTATTTTCTGAAGAGTGTTGTGCAATGAGACAAGCTTCGGTTCCTGGTCTTTAGGGAGATGTTATGAAGCTAGCAGTGGATTTACTGATATGGGGAGGGCTCTTAGTGAGAAATTTGATCTCAGTGACTTTATCCCTCCCTGAGCCAAGGGGACATTGAGGTCTCTCCTGGATTGCACAGCTTCTATAGTGGCTCTGAGGGGTTTATCCATAAGGAGGTGTTACACATCATAGGAACTTTCAATGATCCAAGAACTGTGTGCATGTGTTTTTGTTTTTGTTTTAAAGAAAGGCAAGGCAAGGCATTTGCTGTGCAAACCTGTTGCTTTGTGTTGCATTTTCTAGTCTTTTTAAAGACTGCATAGGCAATTGGGCTTCCAGAATGCCACCCCAATTTACTCTCACGACAACCCTGTGAAGTAGGCTAGGCTGAGTGTCACTTCTTGAGTTCCATTATTAAGTAGAGAGTACAATCTGGAGCACCCAAGTCCCAGACCAACACTAAACACTACACCACGCTGGATCTCTGATAGTGCCCATATTTTCATATTTCCAGGGGGTAAGTTAGAATGCAATTTGACTGGTGCAGGAGTCAGAAAGGGGTTATATTTCGTTATGATATTATACATATCATTTAATTTCATTTAGTTTACAAAAGCATAAGTGAGGGGTCAGATCAGTCTTTTCAACCTGGTGCTTTCCATAAGCCAGCAAGGATGATGGTCGGGGATGATGGAAGTTATAGTCCAATACACGTGGAAACTGTCAGGTTGGAGAAATCTGCCTGTTCTGACAGCATAAAATAAAGACTTAATAATGTGGCAGAGACAGGTGAATTTTTATGATAAATGTACAGAGTGCACTGATCTTTATCTTTTACAATTTTCACTTAAGCTCACCAGGTGCTGGTCCTCCACCCTGTGCAGGGAGGGAAGGTGATGCTTGCTGTCCAGCTGCTTTGCCCACCTAAATTTGTCCCCACTTTCACCTAGTATGGGGGCTAAAGAAAGAAAAAACCCTCCACTGGTACCAAAGGAGCTTTCTGTTCTATCCCCCACAGGAATGACCGATAATCGACTGTAATTATTTCCAAGTGTGAATGCATGAAGTCATCCTGGTTAGCCCAGCGTTCAAGTGGTCCTAAAGTTGGTCAATGGACTATAGGCTCAAGTAGTCCCTGCAGGCATTTGTGCTCAAAGGTGTGAATGGCCTCTATGGAACATGCTCCCTAGCACCTCCCTGGCTAGCCCTATCCCCACTGTGCATGCCCACTGCGGCCTTTGTACAGCACGTGATCAGGGGGTCCACATGCCTGGGGTGCTTGCATGTAGGGTTCCCTCTGGAGGGAGAAGACCTTTGACCAGTCAGTTTTCTCATACACATGCACCAGGGACTTATGCACAGAGAGACTCCTATGCCAGTGGGGTACCTTATCAACTCCAGCTTTTTTCTGGAATGTCACAGGAGCAATACATGCTGGTGAACCTATTTTGGGGATGGAGTTCAGCACCATGGGTAGCTGCTGTAAGGCCCAGAGCAGAAGCTGCCAGGGCCCCAGTGACATGGGAGGCACCAGGCTCCCATGCCCCTCAGTGTAGGGAAGAAATCAAGGGGGAAAGATGCTGTGTGGGAAGCTCTGTTCCCTCAACAGACACACACACTAGCATCAAGCGATGACAGGCGCATACATGTGAATGATCCATCAAAGAGTAGTCATGCAACACCAACTCAAACCCAACACTTTGTGCCGATTTTCTCCTATCTAGTGAGCTCCAAGTGGGTTGGAGCATGGCTCCCGTCATCCTCAGCCAGCAGGATCATTGGCCGTGCTTGGCTGGGCACAGTGGGGATGTCAGTCCAATCAAACTCAGGGGCACCGGACTGAGGACATTGGCTGTTCTGCATGTTGTTGCATTTGGCATGTTCCACAGTCCTACGTGCATATGTGAACCAGCCCTGCCTTCAGGACCATGGATTCATCGGCATGCAGAGGAGAGCTTCGGCTTGCCCAGTCAGGTGGCTAATCTTTTCAGAGCATCAAGTTGGATCCTCTCTGACCTACATAGATAACATATGTCAAGACGTGTACCCTAAGCTGTTGAATTCAGATTACTGTGCGGCGTTCATTTAGCAGTTAAGTATTAATGTGTGTTATATTGTATTATCATCTCCATTGACCAATATTAATAGAGCAGAACAAGAAAAAATATGTTTTATTCACACTTTGGCAAAGAAACTATAAAGTTTCTTTATAGGTAAGTGAAGTGGAAATTTGATATGTGGAAATAAGCTTTATTACATTACCTTGATTATTCCAGGAGGAAAGAGCGGGGGTGCGGGGGGAGAGAGAGAGAGAGGGAAACTGTCCATTAAACTTTGCCTTTCTTTGAACTCCTATTAACTAAGTTCATTCTGTAGAAGAAGAAAGTTAAATCTAAAATATTTTTGCTATTGGTATTTTAATCAAGAAGGAGACCTCTTTCCTGGATTCTTAACTGGGGACTTGGAAAAAAAATCTGCATTTAAATTGAGATTAGAAAATCTATAACCCAGGAGCTTACAAGTGCTTTTTAACTCTCCAATGTGCCATATAGAAAGAACAAGATGCTTTTTGCTTAATTCATATTTGTAATGACATGCTTCTTATCAAGAATTTAAAATTGGAGATTTTAAAAAGGAAACAATTTCCAACTTGGGAAATGAAAGATAAAGGGAGAAATTGCTCACTGTCTTGAACATATTAGAGTTTACAGCTATTAGTCATCCATACAACTGCTCCCTGGCTCAGCCTTCTCCAACCTACAGCTCACCAGATCATTTTGGACTATAACTCCATTGCTCCCAACACAGCATGTTGGGATCTGGATTTCCAACACACCTGGTTACAGAAGGCTTGCCTACCTATCACAAACATGAATGTGAACAAAAGGAGAGACAGAAGAAAGAAGGGGTAGAGGTGGGGTAGGAAAGGTGAGAACAAACCTCCCTAAAATGGCAGAGGCAGGAAGGTGGGCACTCTGCAGCATTCTCTCATCTCTTTTGATACCTTCATTCATCACAGAATGGGGGCTCCATCACCTTTGACCCTTTACCTGACTGCTTTCAGGCCTCCACTGTACCTTTTATGCTTCTCTCTTCCTTCAGCATAGAAGGCACCAGAGGGGACCGGGGTAGCAAACACCTCCAGACTTCCCCACACTTGCCTACCTGCTGCCCTCTAATCTCTTCCTTCCTTCCTTCCTTCCTTCCTTCCTTCCTTCCTTCCTTCCTTCCTTCCTTCCAGCCTGCTGACCTGCCCGCCTGCCTGCCTGCCTGCACTTATTTCTGCAATATAACAAATAATACACAGCTTGCTCTTCTCCAGGAATTAATTTGCTTTATTTTTCATGTGCTCTTTTTTCATTTCTCTTTTCACTTGCGTGTTTTATGGGCTCAACCATAAGAATGGCAATTAAGCTTCAACAAGTCATGCAGTGCACTTTCACGGTGTCCAAAAGCCAGTGTAGTTCCCTGAAGCCATGCCAAGGTCTCATGACCTTCAGCTGGTTAGGATGAGCACCAGAGATAATTGCTTTGAAACTGCCTTCCCAAATCCTTCTGTAGATAAGGTCCGCTTTTGCTGTGAGGATAAAACTGTTTGCCAACTGAAACAGCTTTGTCCCTCAGCTTCTCCCAGGAAGCAGAGGCACTTAAAGTCTGCGTATGCTGGCAGCTTCTGAAACAAGGTAGAAAAGAACTTTATAAACGCCATAGCAAAAAACCTTGTCTTTTGTTCTTAGCTTGGGAGAAGGAATTGATGCAACACTGGAGGGCCATGATGCACTCCCCTGGTCTATTCTGGGAGCCAGTACAGCCACAGTTACTGGGAACATAACCTTTCTTTTGCATCTTTATATTCTGCATCCATATGCCATCATTGTATTCAATAAACTACACATCATCTTTGACACAGGTGACTTTGTCTTTTTCCCACCAAGTCTTGGTCTTGTATCACCAAGTCTAAAGTGAGGTTCCTTGACTGGACCAACCTCCTGGGGTTAAAGCAGCTAATACGTATGTCATTCTGTTTTTTGTTCCTTATTTATTTCATTTCCACATAGATTTCAGTGGAGGTTCCAGCTGCACCCCAAGGCTGCTAACTGTCCCATCTGTATCAATTTGCTATGCAGTGCAACGTGCCCTGTGAATATTAGGAAAGCCCTCTATAAGAAATGAACAGGAGAAACAACAGAAAAGGGTGTGCTTGGTTCCCCCCACACCCCTTGGAGTTACGATTCAGAAATAAATGGCTCCATTCATTTCCTTGTCCACTTGTTTTAGAAGCAAATGTGAACCCCTTGTTTCTGGCCCACCACCATTCTTCAAGTGCGGCACACAGCCAAGACAACAGCTTCCCGTCTTTAGCTGTCTGTACTCTTGCACCAGAGCATTCTAGTCCCCGTTGATCCATGAGGCTTACTGGGTTGCTTTGCGCCAGTCACTGGCTGTCACCTTAAACTACTTCACGGGGTTCTTGTGAGGATTAAATGGAGAGCAGGAGCAGAACCACGTAAGTGGCCTCAGAGACCTTCTGAGAAGAAAAAGGGTGAGATAAAAATGTAGTTGTTCTCCGGGGTCCCCTAGCTGAGTCCTCCTAGTCATATTTCAGAATGTGCGTGTCTCATTACCCCTTTTCTTTCAAGAGCTGAGCAAATGGGTGCACCATTTTCTGACTCTGCCTTTCTGCATTTGCTCTGCATCATCATAATCTCTTTCCATTTTTCCCCTGCTGCAAAGGTTTGCTGGCAGGACATCATAAATCCCTTGCCATTGACAGGTGCACCTTGCATGTGGTGATCAAAGTCTGAACATGATAATACCTGATATGATGGATGCTTCAAATAACAAGATCATCACACAGTTGTTTCAAATCCCTACATGAAAAACACAAATTGTGTGAACCCAGCATTTGTTCCAGGGACGTGTATCTCATTTAAATTGCTGAAAGGCAATTTAAGGCAGAAGATTTAAGGATGCTATTCAGGAGGTCCAGGGAGGCATTTCTGAGCACAACACCGGCACATCTCCAGGGCATGTTGCCAAAGGGTTTAAGACATTTCATCAGTAGAATTTTAGCAGATATTAGAACCCAGACCAAGGCATGTTCCCTTTTCTGCCCTTCTCTCTGCTTCTCCTCTCTCCCTCTGCTCCTCCTTCCCTCTTTTTTACTTCTTCAGCATCGGGCAACCCCTTCCCCTTGCCACTGTCAGCTGTGCCTCAATGCAGCAAGCGTGTAGATGTGCACCAGCCCTTTGGCTCTTCAAACCAGGCTTCCACCACGCACAGTGAGCACACACCATCCATGAAATCACCAAGGAAGCACAATAGGAGGCTCCCCACAGTGACAAATTTTATTCAGAAACACTCTATGGTCCCATGTTGTCAAGTTGTCTACAACTTATAGTGACCCCATGAAGGAGATCCTCCAAAACGTTCTGTCCTTGACAGCCCCACTCATTTCTTGTAAACTCTTGGCTGTTGCCTCCTTTATCCATCTCACATTTGGTCTTCCTCTTGGTCTTCTGCCTTCAGCACAATTTTCTTTTCCAGGGACTCTTGGCTTCTCATGTTGTCCCCAAAGCATGACAGCTTCAATTTCATTTTCCTTTCAGGGAAAGCATTGGCTTGATTTGCTCTAGGACCCATTTGTCCACTTTCTGTCAGTCTAGGGTACTCTAGCAAAGCTCTCTTCCAGCACCATGTTTTGATTGCATCAATTTTCTTCCTCTCAGCTTTCTTCACTATTCAACTTCCACAGCCATACATAGAGACCAGGAGTGATCCTGACCTTACATGTAATGATCTTTTCAAGGTCCTTCATTGCTATCCTTCTCAGTCTTCTAATTTCTTGGCTACAGTCTCTGTTTGAATTGATGACTGAACCAAAGTATGTAAAATCTTTCACAATTTCATTTTCTGCATTATTGATCTTCAGGTTGTGTAATTCTTCTGCAGCCATGATTTTTGTTTTCCCAATGTTCAGCTAAAGTCCTGCTTTTGCACTTTCTTCTTTCAGTTTCATCAGGAGTCATTTCAATTTGCTGATGCTTTCTGCCAATAATATTGGATTGTTTATATTTCTTAAATTACTGATGTATCTTCCACCAATTTTCTCTTCTGCTTTCTCTGATCCTAATCCAGCTTTCCTTATGACATATTCTGAGTACTGACTAGACAGACAGGGAGATAAAATACACCCTTGTCTAATGACTTTTCCTATAGAAAACCATTCTGCTTCTATATACTCTGTCCTTACAGTAGCTTCTTGCCCATGATACAGGTTACACATCAGGTCAATCGAATGCTGAGGCACACCCATTTCTCACTTCATATTTATAGCTCCTTGTGATGCACACAGTCAAACGTTTTGTTGTAGCTGATAAAGCAGAGACTGATGTTCTTCTGAAATTCTTTAGCTAGGCTAACCTGGCTGGGAAGTCAGGTTCACATCACTGTGTGGATAGGAGAAACAAATCAGTCCAGTTATGGGCCTGAAAGAGCATCAAATTCGGGGCTTCATGGTGAAAGCTCACCATTATCTATGATGCCACATTGGCTCTACTCCAGAAACAAAAGCTCATTGAACTACAGTTTGGCTTGGTCATCTGTAACATGCAGAACCAAAGCCAAGAAGGCCTGGTGCCTCTGTCTATCACTGGCCTCCTTTTGTAGCTCTCAGCCTTCTTTTCCTTCTTCCTTTCTTCTCAGAAAGAAAAATCACTATTCCAGCATCTGTCAATAGCCAAGGCAGAAATGACTACATTTGTCTCTTTCTATCTGATTCTGCCACATGAAAACATACATGTATGCTGGACACCATTGGGCAAAACCAAGAAGGGGGTTTTCTTCCATGCTGTTGTGATGTCATGCATGGATTGGACTTGTGAAGGCTAACACAAGATTCAGGCTGTGAATTTGGTTGATACTCTAGATCTAGGAGAACATCAAGTATTTCCCTATAACTACTATGCCTACAGTGTTCTCAGTGTTGTGCAAAGTTGTTGCTGTTGTTCTTGTTTTAAATAACACATCCCCTGCCAGCAGGCTCTAAAAGATATGATGCAAAAAGGGGGAAAAAGACTTGGAGAGGATCAAAGGAAACGAGGAAGTGTTGGCAAAAATACCATTCAGATAATGTAAAAACAACACCACACAGCTCAGCCTTGATTAAAAATATCCTTGTACGAGTATTGTATCTTGAATTTGATCACTGGGCTGTTTAGAGCATCGTTCTTTATTTTTTATCAGTTGTCTAAAGGATAGCAGGCTGTGTCCATGGATCAGACTCACGGGTGCCTGTCCATGGGCTCACAGCCTAAAAATCTTATGAGTTTGCTGCAGTGGTTACTGAATAGTGAAAGCAAAATATGCCATGCTTGTTCGGTGGTCCAGCAGGTCCTTGGCTTCCATGCTGCTTTGGGTAGGTGGAACATTATGGACTGCAGGCCTCCAAGGAGTTGGTGTCAGTGGCAAGAACCTGACACTCCTGAGCCTTTTTCCTGGCATGTGGTGGATGCAAGGCATGGCAAACAAATGCCATTGTTATCTCCCACTGTTGCCTGGAGGTCATTTAACATGCCATTCAGTGTCCCTCTTTGGAAGTGGGGAATGATGCACAGGGGAATCCCCTTGTTCATTACTGGACATTGATAGGTGATAACAGGCCAGGACTCTTTTCTCTGCTAGTCCTGAAGAAGTGGGGCTTGAGGCCCCAGAGGGCCTGGCATTCCCATTATATAGCCATGTAGGTCCCATCCCCACTTCACATGAGGTGTGGTATGTACCTGCACACTGGGGGTGTGGGTGCCCTGTCACACAAAGCCCTTCAGGTCAAGTGATGGAAGGACTTTGGTGTGACTCCAAGCTAAAGTATGTTTTTCATTAAGTACACAGCACAGAGCCAATTCTTGCTTCCTTTCTTTTTAGCTTTTGGATTGGGACCACAGCACATGCTTAAGAAAGGGTAAAACCATCGGCCCTCCTTCACCACTGCTCAACAGATTTCCACTGATATGTGGCATCAATGAGGGGGATGTTCTTGTGTCTTTAAGACGTCCTCTCACATGGAAGCCTCTAAAACATAGGGAAAGCCTCTCCATTGACGTCACATAGTTAATATAGTGTGTTGCTTGTTCCTGAGCTTGAGGCACTTTCAGATGCCCAAGCAAATGATTCCTATATACATTTTTTTTTTTATTGCTGATGCATTCCAATGATTTTAAGTATCTCTCACCTGACTGCTCTCCTTTTGGCCAGGGATCCTGCAGCGCGGAATTAGCAGCTGAGCAGTCAGGAGTGAAAATAATCCCATCACCATTAATTCAGGCTTATAATGTCTCTGAGCAAGGAGAGAAGATGGTGGGGCAGGAAGACAGATTTCCTGTGGAGTCTGCTCCTCTCCTGGCAAAGGGCTCCCTTAAGGGGGCTCTAGTTGACTTTTGGGAGATCTGCTAATGAATGAGCTGTAGCCAGATGACTCATGAGACTAATGACGAGGAATCTAAGATATTATTTTTTTAGATCTCTAGAAGACTGTAGCTTTATTCTTTACAATGATGATCAAGAAAGAAGCTTTATGTTCTTAGTGTCAAAAGCAACTTTTAAAATTCCATTTGTCTAGGGAGGAGAGATGAAGCATTCTTTCCAAAGTTCCTTTAAGCTGCATTAGAATCCCAGATGTTTGAAAGACTCTTGAGGGATAGTCACTTGTGGAGTTCTGTTTTTAGGCTTATATGCATTGTTTCATTTGTGCAATAGTTATACAGCAGCAGTATATATTTTTTTATTTTTGTATTTTGACTAGTGCTGTGGCAACAATTCCTCCCACTTATTCTGACCATTCCCTTTGATAAAAAAAGAAATTGCTTTCAAAAAGAAATTCAGTGGAGGCAGAAATATCAGATTAATTCTCATGGGTTTGGTTCAGGTTTCTTGTGCTTACCTTTCTCTGGCTAAAATATGCTAGTATTTTTATACTTTGGTCTCACTCCTGTTTCCTTTGAAAAATCCCCTTAGCCTTCAGCCCACCTTCCACTGGAATGCAACTATTGAGAGTTTATTCAAAATGGAAGTTGGCCACCTGGCTGAAATATGTTTTTTTGCTCCTGTACTGCATTCTAATATTTAACACAGCTGTGAAATTGTATCCTCACCCCTTGTCACTGCCCAGAACTGGCCCCCCTTCAAAGGCTGAAGCCTCCACTGATGGTGGCTCTGGGGAAGCATCGGGACCTCCAATTGCCTTGTGTGTCCAATTGCCTTGAACTCCTGTTTTGTCCACACAACCTCCAGGAGGAACCCTTGGAATCTGAAGAGTGGACTTTGGACTCCTCTAGTGGACAGGGTGATCTTGGGAGCAGGGGCACTTGGGAACAGCTCCCCTTCTCCAACTTTCCTTTCCTAGAAGAAGCCAATACCTGCAGAAAAAGGTTGTCAGCCCTTTGACAGCCAGAGGCAGCACTGCATGGGATAGTGTTTCCAGAGGTGTTCTCCTGGGCTGCCTGTAAAATCCTGCCACTTGTTCCTCAACACTCTGTGTCTGTTGTCAAAATCCAGGTGTGCTGACTAAAGCCCTGACATGTAACCATAGTTCCAGATTTCAGGGAGAAAATCGCTCAGATTCGTCACGAGCTGGACTCCACTAATGATTCAGAGGCTTCTGGGGAGATGCCAATGTCGCCATCTGGTCCAAAATTAATGGATGAATTTCAGTTATTTCAGCCTGATGATGTGGACAAGGTGCTTGGACAAGTATGTCCCACCACTTGCCTATTGGACCCTTGCCCATCTTGGCTCATTAACAACGCCAGGCACGGGATTGAGACCTGGATCTTGGAAGTGGTTAACGCTTCTCTGAGGGAGTGTCAGGTACCTGCCCCTTTAAAGGAAGCGGTAGTCCGACCAGTCCTGAAGAAGGCGTCACTGGATCCAGAGATGGCCAGTCATTATAGACCAGTGGCCAACATCCCATTTCTGGGCAAGGTGCTGGAGCGGGTGGTGGCGGGACAACTTCAAGCACTCTTGGATGAAACTGATTATCTGGACCCATTTCAGTCCGGCTTCAGACTCGAGTATGGTACTTAATCTGCCTTGGTCGCCCTGTATGATGACCTGTGCAGGGAGAAAGACAGGGGGAGTGTGTCCCTGTTGGTTCTCCTGGACCGCTCAGCGGCTTTCGATACCATCAACCATGGTATCCTTCTGGATAGGCTAGCGGGACTGGGGGTTGGAGGCACTGCTCTGCAGTGGTTTCACTCCTATCTCAATGGCCGATTCCAGAAGGTGGTGCTGGGGGACTATGGCTCTGCGCCATGGCAGCTATGCCATGGAGTTCTGCAGGGTTCCATTTTGTCACCCTTGCTTTTCAATATCTACATGAAACCACTGGGAGAGGTCATCAGGAGGTGTGGGCTGCGGAACCATCAGTACGCTGATGATACCCAGCTCTACCTCTTGTTTTCAACCAATCCAGGTGAGGCAGTGGCTGTACTGAACCGGTGCCTGGCCGAGGCAATGGGCTGGATGAGGGTCAATAAACTGAAGCTCAATCCAGACAAGACAGAGGTCCTGTTGGTTGGCAGATCGGGTTTCGGGGAAGGGGAATTGAACTTAGTCCTGAATGGGGTAGCACTCCCTCTTAGGGACAAGGTCCGCAGCTTGGGAGTGCTCCTCGACCCAGAGCTTTCACTGGAAGCTCAGTTGACAGCAGTGGCGAGGAGCACTTTTTATCAGCTCCAGGTGATCCACCAGCTGCACCCCTACTTGGAGAACGACTGCCTGGCAACAGTGACACACGCATTGGTGACTTCCCGACTTGACTTCTGTAATGCACTCTACGTGGGGCTGCCCTTGAAGACGGTCCGGATACTTCAATTGGTCCAAAATAGAGCTGCCAGGTTGCTGACGGGGACTGGGCATTATGTTCACATGACTCCAGTCCTCCGTCAGCTACACTAGCTTCCCATTGAAGTCCGGGCCCAATTCAAGGTGTTGGTTATGATCTATAAAGCCCTAAACGGCTTGGGTCCTGGTTACCTGAAGGAGCACTTGCGCCAATATATGTCTGCCCGCCCCTTGAGGTCAGCGGGACAGGCCCTTCTTCAGGAACCCTCCATTAAGGATATTAGGAGGGTGAGTACTTGGAGGAGGGCTTTCTGTGCGGTAGCGCCCAATTTAAGGAATGCGCTCCCCAGAGTGGTCCGCCTGGCACCGTCATTATTTGCTTTTCGGCGCCAGGCAAAGACCTTTTCATTCAAATGTTATTTTAACTGTTAATGTTATTTATTTATTTTACATTTTGGCCAGGGCGACTTAAATTTATATTATATTGTTTTATATTGGTTATATTATTTATTTGGTTGTAAGCTGCCCCGAGGCTTCGGCGAATGAGGCGGCATAGAAGTCCCATAAATAAATAAATAAATAAATAAATAAATGTGACCCAGCTATCTTGACCACATTGAGGTTCCTTTTCTAGACTGTTGGCCAGGAGGGATGTTGGATTTCCTGAAAGTGCAGCCTATTAAGGCTGGGGGTGGGAGAGAATGGGAAGTGTTTGCTAAGACTTGAACTGTTCTGATTCAGTGATCAGTTTCAAGTGTATGACGGCATTCATGCAACATGACAAATGACCCTGTATGGGTACCATGGCTCATGGGTTTTTCTTTAACCTGACCTACCTACAAGTGGTTTCTGCTTGATTGTGCATTCCATCCTCCCTGGTCAGTCTTCCCACTGTTGCCTTGTATTCCATCTCCCGCCAAGCCTGAAATACAATCCCAAGGTGCACTACTCCCTTCCTATGCTACCTGCCTCTTATTAGTCCAGACATAGAGGCTGGATGGCTGGAGAGGCTATTGCAGTTGGCACTCTTTCCAGGAGACTCTGTGGTAGCACAGCTGCTTTGTGGAAACTGTGATTTTGAGTTCAGTAACACGTCAAACTATGTTGTGGCATAGAGAAACCATAGAATAAACCTTTGTTTCCTACTGCAATTTCTGAAGACCAGACTTACCATGGTGAAATACTGGGTTCAGATAACAGAACGGACCAATAATGGTAAAAAACCAAACCCAACCAACCAACCAATACCATGGTTTCTTGTATTTTCTGAGCCAAGGCTATGTGTGGCAGTGATATGAGTTTAGGTCACAGCAGCATGTTTCATTTATACTATTTAATTTTATATATTTACCAGTCACTTTTCAATGAAACTAAAATCATAATCCACCCCAACCCTGTTCTCTGCATTCAGGAAAATCAAGAGTCATAAAATGCCATGAATAATTAGTGTCTGGTTAATTATTCTTTAATGAAACTCTTGGTTGTAGCAATTATTGAACTCCTTGCTCCATTTCAAGGTCCATAATTAATAAGTGATTAGGAAGACTGAAATTGTTAGGCTGGAAAGGAAGTGTGGGAGTCATGGGATCACCGATGTTTACATTAGAAAGCATGACGGTCACATTGTTCTACCTGTCTAATTAGATTGCAGCCAGATCATCCTCAGTTCATTAAGGCTTGTGATAAACCTTTGCTCTTGGCTTCATTTTATTTCTCAACCCCCCACTTTTTTGCATCCCAGTTCCTCTATCAAAGAATAGGAGCAAAGGCAGCTGCCTTATATGGTATCAGGGTCCAGGGCTGGGATGTGGGCAGCCAGGGATGGGACAGAGGCACTGGGGCCAATAGCAAAGTCCAAGTTGTAGTAGCCCAGCAGGCCAGGGTCAGGAACCAGATATATATCAGAGCAGGGCAAGGACATGGTTGGGAGCAAGCCATGGGTTGAGAACCTGGAGGACAAGCATTGGTGAAGGCACCTTGGACAGGATGCCCAGAGAGGCAAGGTGTACAGAGAGCATCAGGCAGGATGCATGCCCTTGAGGCAGGATAACTGGGCAAGATACATGGCAAGACGTGAGAGACAGCAGGAAGCAAAGGCAGCAAGGGTCAGGCAAGGTGCAGGAGTGGAACCACAGCTAGCAGACACACCTGCATTGCTGAGGCACCATGGCAAGGCAGGATATGAACAGCAAGGCAGGATACAGGTCAGCAAGGTGCAGGCACTACAGCTAACAGGAAGACCTGTGCTGCTGAGGCAACATAGTGGTGGTAGACACAGCAGGACCACTCAGGCAGAATGCAGGCAGAACAGCTCCAAGACCTCCAATGTTAAGGCCAGTGCTGGAGGGAAGAGCTGGCTCTTATATAGCTCTTCCCCTGGGATGCCCAGCTGTTGCCCAGCAGCAGACTGAGAGCTCCAGCAGGACCTAGGACCAATCCTGCAAATACAGTGGTAGTTGCTTTTGTTCTGGCCACCAAAGTCCAGACATGTTTGGACCATGGATCCCATCAGCCCCATCTAGACTAGCCAGTGGGGTAATCAGAGTTGTGGACCCAGACATCTGGAGAACACTGGGTTTCCTACTCTGTTTTTAAGGTATACAAGCTTTGCCTGGCTAGAATACTAACTTGGGCAGTCTAAACTTAATCCATGGGCAGATTTCAATATGTATGTATGTATGTATGTATTTATTTATTTATTATGTCAAGCTTTTATAGACCATCAGAATAGCCACATGGCTCTCTGGATGGTTTACAGCAATTAAAAAACATCAAACAAAACATAAACATCCAACAACATTGACAAATTCAATACATAAAACATCCGTTCCATCAGTGGGAGAACCCACCATGTTGACAAACTAGATTGGACAACATCTTATATAAAAATGATGATGAAAATGTTAAAATTCATCAATTAAAATACCAACCTCAAAGTAGAATGAAACTTAGAATTAAGACTATCAATAGTTAAAAAAAACTTCAAAATTTAAAAAAGTCTTTGCCTGGCCCTGAAACATGTTCAAAGAAGGAGCCTGGTGCACATCTCTGGGGAATCAATTCCACAAATGGGGTGCCATCATTGAAAAGGCCGTACACTGGGTAGCCACCTTCCTAGCATCCTTTAAAGGTGGCTCCAGAAGCAGGACTTCCAATGAACTTCTTAGGGTCTGGCTAGGCTTATATGGATGGAGACATTCCTTTAGCTATTCAGGCCCTAAGCCATTTATACGTTAAAACAAGCACATTGAAACAGGTCCAGACTTCAGTTGGCAGATGTTCTTGCCAGGCAGGTGGTGAAGATAAGGAGCCGCGTGCGGCTGATTTGGGCAGCGGTGAGCGTTGCGGCTTCATTAAGAACTGCCATTGCACCACCAGCATGCAGAGGGGAAAAGAGGGTTTTAAAAATGTATAGCACCCATTGTAAGAAAGAAATGGGAAATAAAAAAGCCATTTATCCTCCCAGAAACAGCTGTTTTCTCCATCCGCCAGCAAGAGCAGAATTTACTGTCCTACAAAAAGAGCAACAAAAAAGGTAAATGTTCCCCTGGAACAGACTGAGCAAACTGAATGCAAATGAAGCCCAGCTCCAGAAGAAATGGTCTGTTTCCATTTGGGAAGTGCAGGTGCTCCATCTTCATGGCTTTACTTGGCAGCTGCAGGGAGAATCTGATGCAGATCTATTGGGGGGGGGGGTACTCTTTGCATTCACCCTTTTCTGAACCCATAGCTCACTTTGAATAACAGAGGTATTAAAACTTAAGGTGCAAGTAAAATAAATTGCAGCGGAACTTGGCAGAGCTATTTGTAGACAAGCATCTTCCAAAGTTTACAAGGGGCAGTAATTCAGTTTAGCAAATAATGCATTTAGAGGGGCTTTTTATCAGAGCTGGCACTCCAACTGTAGGACATGTTCATCAGAAGAGCTTGCTGGATGCCTGTATCTGCACCAGCTACAGACCTTCCATTCTTCCAGCCTTTTGGCCCTTTGCTTTTAAAACCTGATGTTTTAGAACTTTGCACTGTTGCTCTTATGACAACGAGTCTTGCCACTTGAGCTTGCTAATCTGCTCTGCCTGCTTTTGATTTCCTCATAGAATTGAGATCTGAGTGCCACATGAAAAGCATTTCCTTTCCTGCTTTTCCATGACGTAAGTGCCATAGTATAGTGGAACAGAGCAAAGAGACAAGTGGAAACAGTTCTTTGTTTTGCGTCACAAAGAAATGCCTTATTTTCCTTGCTCTAAACAAATGAATAAACAAACCTCATAAAGATGCTTTTTAGAGGCAGAAGTGAAACTGAAGGGTCACATAAGTTTACTCCAATCAGTGTGCCTAACCTCGGACAGAACTGTGGGCTTAAATTTTAAAATGAGGAGACATAGTTAGGATTTCTCCCTATGTTAAATCTTCTTGATCAGGGTGTGCTTCAGGGTGAGCTGGATCCTGAACCAAACCAGGTTGAATCAGAATGAAAGAGAGGTACCTACTGAGTTGAGTGCCTTATATATTCTAGTGGGAATGAAGCTCAAAGGCCAGTAGAATTGAATCACTGTCTTCAGGATCTCATGCTACCCTTACATGAACAAGGTTTTTTATTTATTTATTTATTTATTTAAATATTTATATGCCGCCCCTTGCAGCAGCCTCGGGGTTTCAATACCAATCACATGCTGCAGAGATACACAGAGCTAGTGTGGTCCCATTTCTTTTCTATAAAATGCTAATTATAAGTGGGGGAAAGAGAAGGAAGGAAGGGATGCAGCCAAGGGACAATTACATCCACCTTCTAATCCTATAGCATGTTTTACCCGGGGCTGCACTCACTGTGTTTTGTGGAAGGGCAAGGATGCAGCCATGAGACAGACCTTCAATTTCCAATTATATTGGTTGGGGGTTCCCTTATGAACCCATAGTGCACTTTCGAACGATGGCACTAGGGAGGGGGAACTGAAAAAATTGAGGGCATCCCCTTCACATATATGCCTGCACTGATCCTTCTGAAATGATGTACGATTCTTTTTGAGGGCTCTCTAGGGTTTCTGCCATTTTCTCAGCACTGATTCATAAAGGACATGGGGGGATAGAGTGTTCCTGCACAAAAACATTCTGGAAGATATCCTGCCAATTGGTTGGCATGGCCCATTCAGAAGGAGCAGCTTTCCATCCCATTTTCATCTAATTTTGCCAAGGAATAAAAAGCTGAAGGCATTTTTTTTTAAAAAAAATCAAAATATAAAGGAACATAGCACAAGGATCTTGCAAAGATCTTTTTCTGATGATTGCTAGACTAAATACCCCTGAGGGGCTACCATGCCTGACAATATTATCAAATTCTGACCAGGAGAAATAGCAGTTACAGCTATTTTTTCCCATGGTAGTCAATGGGAGAACCAAAGCCTCTGACTTCTGCCTGGGATCAGTGTCCAAGCTGAAGTGGACAGTTTCCACATTGGTCCAAAATGAAGTGAGCAATTTCCTGATATGCCAGATGCATACCTTTAATGTGTATTTAATGTGTTTGAAATTGCAGCTGTAGTTTGGCCAGATTTCTGTGGATTGGGCTCCATGATTGAAGCAGTTCAGATCTATACCAGTGTAGGAGATAGTTATTGTGCAATCCTAGGCAAATTTGGATGGAAAAAAGACCTGTAGCTCCCCACATGCTTCAAATGGTGTAGATGGGAGCTGAAATCTGAAAGAGATTCAGGATGCAATCCTATACCCACTTGATGGGCAGAACTCCCCACTGATTTCAGAACTGCATCTTAGGGAACACTTGTTGCAAATGGAAATGATGAAGCTATGATACTGGCAAAGCTGGACTGAGTTTATTTTTCTAACCAGAAATTAAACAAGAACTCAGCAGAAGTTGTTGTTGTTGATGATTAGTTCCTGGCATCTTTGCAAGGTTTAGTTTTCATTTGCTAATTCCCATCATGTTTGCTAATCTTCTTCAGTCCTGAATTGTGTTAATGAGTTTTTCAAAGGCTGTTTCCTACTTTTCCTAATATCTGCTCTTAGGTCACCAAATTAGAGGAAAGCATTATAGTGGGAGTGTGAATGAAACAAGTCTCTTCATTAGCAGAGTGAATGCCAAAGTCACAGCCATTAGAAATGTGAAAATCGCAGGAAGTGTCACATGGATCAGAAGGGGCTCATGTAGATTAAGGGGTTAATTGCTTAAGTGAGTCTTCAGATACAATAAAAGTAACAGTAAAAAATTGTCTGTTAGTGTTGATTATCGGGGGTAATGAGGGGGCTGGGAAGCTCTCTAAGCTGTGGGCAAACTCGTATACTTGAGATGTACTGTGTTGGCCTATTCTGGGAATTAGAAGGGGTGTCAGGGCAGTGTGAAGTTGATGGTCCTTGTCCTGGTGAAATACGAAGTTGTTTTTAAGGGAGAACTATGGCAGAAGGGAAAAGGTGTGAGGGCTTGCATCATATTTCTTATTTGTTCAGTTTTTTAATTTGCACATATTTAAAGCAATGAATGCATATAAAACGTGTGTGTGTGTGTGTACGTGTGCGCATGCAAACATAGAGAGAGGCATTCAGTAGCCCATTCAAACGTTGAAAGCATTATAAGGCCATCAGTCCATCACTTTATCTGAGGTGAACCTTTGTCTTTCCATTGTTGTAATATCAGTCTGTTAGCAATGAAGAGGTAGTGGGAAATCCATTTATACTTACGATCGATTGATTTCCATGAAGCAGGTAAATCATGTAAAAGAGTCTATGCATCAGTAACTATTAAAGACTGTCCCAGCAGAAAATTTATGCACCTCCTCCTCTTCCTCAAAAGAAGCAGCTACTTGATATTGCCAAAGAAAATGTTTAAAAGAAGCATTAGCTCAATTTTACCATCAGCAATTAGTTGAATGAGACAATCCATGATTAAAGAGGCATTGTGGTGCCCAGTAGACAGGAAACAAAAGTTTTTGTTGAAGATACAGTCTAAGATCCATAGACATGACCAATACAGGAGCCAAAGGGAAGATCTAGAATGGATAATCCAATTCCACATTTCTTTCTTGCTTAAAACTCAGATATCATATTTATTAACTAATGATTTATATTTATTAAAATGGATCATGGTCCACTTTGCTGTACTAGCTTCAAGAAATGCTTCCTATAAAAGTGGGGCTTCTAATGCTGTAAAAGTGGCCAGGCTAAACCTGGATACGAACCAATGCTGCAATTGCAAGTATTGCCATTGAGCAATAGCTGGCATCCTATTGGGCATGCAGGATAGAACATGACACCCATCAGTGGCACCCATCAGTTTATCCAAAGTAAACATTTGCCTTCTCTTTCCATACCTGCCACAAAACATTTTCAGATCAGGTTTTAGATCTGGATTGTCCCTTCCATTCAATTTAGCATGATAACATGATCAGAGGGTCATTGATGGTACACAAAAGCACCACCCATTTCTGGCAGTAGAAACTGGGAGAAATTCAAGCGATGCTTGCATGCCTAGATCCAGGCACTGAGCAGTTCCCAGATTTGATTCGGTGCAGCAAGGTTGCTGCACCATATTTCACCAGACTATGTTCTGCACAGAGGAAAATAAACCTCTGTTCACATTCATTATTAACAGTTTGCACATATTTCTTCATTTGTATAATTGCATGGTCAGCAACTGATTGCATGATGTCATTATATAGTTTGGGGTACAATCCTATGCTTGATTAGACAGAAAAAGTCTTACAGCCAAGTGTTATATCATTAGGTACTGGCATGATCACAAATTACTTTGCTCTCTAAACAGGAACCAGTTCTGATCTGTAGCATGAAAAATGCCTATCAGCTCATGTCTACCACCAGAACATTTTCATATCATGTTTTAGACTTTATTGCCCTATAAAGTTCTACCACAATTGGACAAAGGTGGTACTAGTGCTAGGTACAACTGTTCTGTCCAACGGCAGAAACAGAAATATGACAATGGCATTAAAATAGCTAATTATTTTTGAATCTGACTCTTGGTTTGGAACAGAGAATCCTTTGAGGTTTTAGTATCACAACAATGTAAGAAATGGTTGCAACTCCAACTCTGTTAGGAATGAAACACATTATTTTAAATTTCATTCTAGTGAAGGACAGTTTTGATTCTATATGGAAAAGTACTCTGATATGCATTCATTTGTTTTATGTATGAGCAGGGCTGCCAAGAAATGAAATATCCTGAGAGTTTCTTCTTAGAAAACAGTGGTCTTTAAAAGAAAAGAACTCCCAGTGAAGTTGGAGTCCAGTAGATCATGTCTCAGACCAGAAAAATTAGACTTGTTGCTAAATGAAGTATAGATTGATTAATGTGCAAATTACAGTCTTGGACCCAAGGTCCAAGGTGGATGTTAAAAAGATGAGTGGCTTTGCAGAGGCATAGATACCTTGACTGACGAACGATCAACAAAAGGAAATTCACAGAAAGGGACTTTTCCATTCCTTCCTTGCTTCTGCAGTGATGTTGCTTGGTTCTCCTGAGAAGTGGGCAGAGAGAGGCTGCTGTGGGAGAAGGAAAATTGCTCAGAAGAGGTTACAGGAAGCTTGCATGAATGGAGCTCTTGCCACCCAAGGTGCCTCCTCCCAACTCCGGGGGGATTTCACCCTTGTCCAGCACCCCATCTCTTGACCCCCTGACTAGGCTATTTAGGGCCTGCCCAAAGGGTGCAGTGGGAGAGGTTCCAGAAGAATCCCCTTCTGGAAACTTCCTTCTACTCAGGGTTCTTATGATCCAAGGCTTCATATGTTTTGATTCCTTCCTTATCTTCATGGTGTTATTGTGTTTGATTTTATTGCACCATCTGTATACAAGACCCTCTACAAAGGACATGCAAGACAGGTTGCTATCTCAGGGGGCTAACCATGTAAAACAGACACAGTGAGACAACCAGGTTAGCTAATTATACGTTACTGGAAAAAATGGGAAAATGTATCAGGAAAAGAGAGAGAGAGGACAAAGGTGTACATGAAATGTGCAATGCTGATTTATATTCTGGCTTGCTTACACTTCCATGACTTGAGACCATAAGACCCAATGGAGCACAACCTGTACATGATAATCATGAAACCTTCCTCTGAATGCTTCCTGTTGGGGAGTGTAGAAATATAATGAATAATAAGTATAGATGCAAACGTAGAAGTCATTGCTATAGTTTCAATAGAAATACATGTCACTGTAGGAGGGAAGACTGACCCAGTGACCTTCTGGGGCAGCTGCCCAGGAACTGTTGACTGTTGATGACTAATCTCAGGTTCTTTCTCTCTGTTTTCACAGTGTTTATGTTGACATGGAATTTGGACTGGATCGCCCTTGAATTGGAGGACTGTCTTCTGGAAATCTTACAGCTAGAGTCTGCCCTCTGAAAATTAGGACACAGGGCCACCCTAGAAGCAATAGAGGAAGAGGTAAATGTTGGCATGGGTAAGCAAGGGAAGGTTATTTCAGTCACAGGGACTTTGGCTTGACTACAATATGGTAGACAGCCTGGGGGTGGGGTTGATCCAAAGGCTTCCTGCAAAGGTGAGTTTTGAGAAGGGACATGAAATAAGGGAGATAGTCACACACAGACGTTCTAAGAAGTAGTTCCAAGCATAAGGACAGCAAAGGGAATGGGGACAGGTGACCTCTGGATGGCTGAGGATGGTGGAGGTGACAGAAGGGGTATGTCAGGTTATAAAAACAGGTTTAAGGGAAGGGAAAGCCGTGGTAAGCATGTGGAGTGGAGAAGAAGCTGGTGTCATGGCCAGAGCAAGCCTCCATGAGATCTCTGTGCTCCTGAGCTTGTCTTATCTAAACTAGAATTCAGGAAGTCAAAGGCAGGGGGAAAGATGGGGAATGAATGGAAGAAACACATCTGTGTGAGAAGCCCAAAGAATTGTGACAGGGCTAGCCAAATTACTCAGAGCAGTTTGCTTCTTCCTAGATAACCACTGAGCTTTCAGGCAAATTTGGGAGTTCTTGGTCAGCTGCGGAATTTTGGGTATGGCAAGTCAAAACATATAACACAAGCATATTTTCTCAGGGGTTCCCAAATAATGAGATACCCTGGAGAAAATAGGCTTGCTATATGAAGTGCCTTTGTTCACACAGATCTTTTTTTCTTATTTATTATTATGTTCATATCCCACCTTTTTCCCTGTGCAAGAAAAGCAAATTATATGTCCTCCGCATTTTATCTTCACAATTATCCTGCGATGTAGGTTAGACTAAGAGTCCGTCACTGGCCCAAAGTCTCTCCAGTGAGCTTCATGGGTGAGTAGGGCTTAGAACCCAGATTTCCCAAGTCCCAGCCCAGCTTTCTAACCATTACACCATGCCAGCTCTGCTCCTGTACAAGCACTTCCCCAATAGTTCTGAATGAAACTTGGCAAACAGGCTGCCCTGTGCTGCATTAATTCCTTGCAAATTACATTTCTAGTTGTTGGTGCAGAACCTCTGATAATAAACAACTGCATTTCAAATGCACGATGAAAATATTGGATTAATGGATTATTCACTACGGTGCATCTTAAGCAACTGTATTTTAATGTACCTTACAACAGTTTGCATAAATTTCCTGCCAATGCACTCTTTCCTGTGTAGACCATATTTGACAATATACAGAGTGAAGATTGTAGAGACTGTGTAATATAATTCATGATGAGAGTTTCTCCTGTTGAGGACAAAAGTTGTACATTTATTCACATTAAAGTACAGCACACTGGAGTGTGACTAGTCCAAGTGGTTTAAAAATGAGGTCTGAAATTTCCTGTGCTCTTTGAATCCCACATTATGGATCTCAGCAGGTTTTTATGCTAACTCAACTCTTTCTTCTTTTGAAATAGATAAATGGAGTTCTGCAGTGTTTCCTTCTACTTTCAAGAAAGGATGTGTATCTCCTTACTCTCTGTGCAGAAATAAGTAAGAATATTTCTTTAAACATCTCTGAAATTGTTCTCCTGCTTCCATCCCTGCTATAGTTTAGGCTTTAACATTGTAAGCCACTTGTTTTTAATTAGAAACCCTTGGGTACAAATATAACTGTTTCAGGCCTAAAGATGCAACCACATCAGGTTCCTAGCCATGAGACAGAAAGCTTCAGGACCAGGGGCTTCCAAGTATCTAGACAGGCCAGGAGGACAGACAGAGGTAATTTGTTAAGTTTGCCTCTCCCTCGTTCTGTTTTTCCTTGAGATATGAGCCTCTGAGCACATCTTGGGGGCTGGTGCACACAGTGGTGGTGCTGGGACTGGAAATCAGAGGGGCTCACATCACCTGGCTTCTTCTCCCATCTTCCCACTCCACCTGACCCAAAGAAACACCCTCTCTGTGGCTGCTTTGTGATCCTGGAAAGCAGGCAGAGAGCTGGTAAGGGAGTTGGTGGTGGCGCCCCCATTGCTCTTTCTCACCACTGCCATTGCCTGTGTCAGGGCGAGAGGATGATGACCAGTGCAGGCTGTAGTGTGGCAGATGGGAAGCAGCTCCAGCAGCTTCTGTCATCCAGCCTCTGCGGAGGTGTGGGCCATCAACAGGTATTCAGCTGTGCCAACCTGGATGCTGCATTGGCTTACCTGGATGTGTTTCTCTCAGTTCATATTTATTTTCTCATGGGTCAAAGTGTTCTAAAATTAGTGGATGTTTCTGAATAGTTATTTGTTCTCTCACTAAAACACTAACATCAGGAGCAATGAAATCCATTTTGGAATAACTTTCTCTTTAGCATGCCAATGTTCCAGACTGTACCTCCCAGTATAAAGAACTGTCTGGAGTACTAATTCAGCTCCAGAGGTTAAAGGGTTGTTTAGTAGAAGCAGCCAAAAGATAGGAATAGAGCCACTGGTTTGTTGTTAGCAGGACTGGGAGGGGTCTGATGGCTCACTTGCCTCTGATTTACAGTTTAGGCTAAGCTTGGGCCATTAGGTCATGGCATTACTATGGCTTGTTGAATCAAATATCATGCCAAATCACAGTTTTGCTCAAATCAGATTTGAGCTGGTATTTTAGAACTGCTTGGACAGCTGCCTGGAAGCCATGCCTTGGATGGATTCAGCTCAGACCTCAGGGTGTGTCATAATTTGGTGTTGCAGCCTAATACATCTCTCCCTGTGCTACACACTTATGCAGATTGGATTGCCTTTATTTGTATGCTAGGAACTTGCATTCAGAATACATTAAATTATGTGTGGTGGTGTTCCTATGGAGAAAACTCCAAAGAAAGGCTAAAAAGGAATAATTCCTTCAAATCTATGTTTATTACATATAAAATACTAGCAGGCTGAGAATGGCTTCAGTAGAGCCCTTAACCATAAGCAGAAGTATTTGGGTCTACAACAAGAAACCAGAAAGACTGAATAAAAAGCAGGTCAATTTTGACTGAATATCTCAGAGAGTGAGGGGATTTGGAGGTAATTCTTGGCATCCCAGGAGTGCAAGAATATTCTTTGTTATTAAGATGTTAAATAAAGGTAAGAGTTTGTGCCTGGCTAAAAAATAGATTAAATGGATCTGCAAACAAGGCTGTTTTCCCACCCCTGGGTTGTTGCTGCACTATGTATTCCCTGAACAATAAGGACTGGGTATGAATTAAAACACCCTTTCGAAAATAATAGGGAAAGGCTAATATATAACCTGAGATGAGGGGCCAAGGGAGATTTCAGTTCCTGCTTTGGAAATGAAGCATGGCATGCAAGCAATGTTTCAGCCAGCAATCTGCTTCTTTGCTTATATTCCCATTAGCACCTAAAGGCAGGAAGTGAGGCAGAAGCAGAGAGATCTGTGTTGTAGGGTGACTTTGTGCAAAGGCAGGCCATAGTCTATTTAGGCAAGGGGGTAATGTTCTCAAAGGAGTGCAAGGGAGTTCCAAAGGGAAAAGAAATCCACAAGAAGACATGACACGTTTTCAAGCCCATGATAAAAAAGTTAGTAATTGAAATCAAATAAAAGTCAGTGTGGTGTAGTGGTGAGAGCAGTGGACTGGGATCTGGGAAATCCGACTTCTAGTCCTCACTCAGACATGAAACTCACTGGTGACTTTGGGCCAGTCATGGACTCTCGCCCTAACCTACCTCACAGGGTTTTTATGAGGATAAAATCAAGGGGAAGGGGAGGATTCTGTAAGCCACCGTGGTTTCCTTGCAGGAGGAAACAGGCAGTATATAAATGTAGTGATATAATAGTGAATTTAGTGGGGATGAAATACGTATTGAGCATCCAATTGATATTCCAGGGTAGACATATATTGAATCCAACTTTTGTCTTCATAGCTGTGTATTGCCTCTACAACACAGTCAGAATACTGACAAGTGGCACCGTCTTCTTGTCTGGCAAAAGCTCTTTAAAGTCCTTGGCAGAAGTCTTATAGTTTGGCTTACCTAAGTGATGGGGAAAGGCACCTCAGCTTAGAGTAGGCTCAGATAATATAAGTTATTCTCCAAAAATGGGCAACCAGCACAGTTCTATCCCTGAGCCCATTCTGAAATTCTGGCTGTTGCTGTCCTAAAGCCACCATTGGGATCATTCTTATGATCTGGGAGCATGGGATGACGCCACATGTAGCTTTCGGGAACTTTGAAATCCACCATAGTACTTGGGCACCTGGAGGAGAACATTTCCCATGACCTGTGGCACTCAGAATTATTTATTCATTTATTTATTTTACATGTTTGTATGCCGCCCCCTTGCAAAAAGCCTCGGGGCAGCTAACAACAATAAGAAATACAATTAAAAACAACACACTATTTAAAAAACTGACCCATCTCAGAGTCTAACTATAAAAATAGAAAAATATATAAATATAACAATATAAATTAACACCTAACAATTAAAATATTTCTTAAATAAATAAATCATAGAACCTCGTGGTTTCAGCATCCCAGGCATGGGATTGTAATGGAGACTTAGACAGCTGCCAGGGAGATTTTGGAGGATGGGAACGGAGTTGGGGGGGGGGGGGAAATCTGTGTCCAGGCTGAGCTCATTATGAGCCAGGCATGGCCTCCAATGCAGTTTGGGCTTGATCCACAGGATCAATTTTCTGTGGAGTTTGGCACAGCTCATAAAGAGTTTTAAGGACAACGCTCAAGATGGGTATCATTGCAATTGTTCTGCAATTCAACTCATGGGCATCTTTGTTGTTTGGTGGCAAGAGGGCCTTATAAGTATATTGGTATACCATACCAAGGAATGAACATGGACCACCACTGAACCATTCCCCCACTTCAGAGATGGGCAATGTCTGGCCTTTCAGAGGCCTTTGGACTCAGTTCCCATCATTCTTCACCACTGATTTTGCTGGCTAGATATATGAGAGTTGCAGTCCAACAGCCATTATCCTAAGCGGTGAGGGAATCAGCTAATTCATATGAAGACAAACTGAACAGAAAGGAATGGTGTTGAGACTATTTTAGTGTATTTTAATGGGCTCTGGATGAGGCCATTGAACATCGACAATAATAAATTGTGTTCTCTTATCACTTTATAAGGCTGTACTTTCTGGTTTCACTGATAAAGAAGGTGATCACTGCAGCTGGGCTGTCTTATTAACTATGTTTTCTCATGTCTGTTATCACGGTCTCTGCGGTCAATAAGATGGATTTGGTGGTTAGAGTTCCATCTTTTAAGTCACAGCAGGGTAATGCCTTTATTAGGACCAGCGCAAATGTTGCAAATTTCTAAACAAGCACGTGTTGTTCTCCAAAACTATTCCTCAAACTAGATGTTATGCAAAACAATGACTATGAAGTGTGTATTGAAGGGGAGGAGGGGGGAGATAAAGTGACTGTGAAAGAAATTCCCCAAAGTTTGAAATTGGTGGGCCAAACAATGTTTTATGGATGGATTGTCACATGGATTGTCCTCCAGTGAAAGAAAGAACTATCCAGGGCAGCAGTGTGGTGCCACGGGTGAGCTGCATTGGGTTTGTGTTAAAGGGAGAGGAGGCATTAATCAATTCCTCTCCATGATCACGATCCTGCTGTTTACACGGAGATAAAATGCATATCCATTTGCTCAAATAGAAGCTCCCTGTCCCATACAGATGGTGGTTGAAGAGGGGTCCAATTTGGATTATGAGGATGAAATGATAGGAATGGCGGAGGCCCATTTTCTTGTCAACACTGTCTCAGCTTGAACATGGAAGGGACAAATATAATATTCTGCTCTGTCAGATTCTCTGCACTCTACAAAATTCCTGTGGCATGAGTTGATGTGCTGGGTCCTTTGGATACATAAAGGATGTGCTGGGTCCTTGATGTGCTGGGTCCTTTGAATCCTGCTTACGTAATCCATGGTTAATCTACAGTCACTAGATGTAGGGATTGCTACTCAGAAGACTTTAAAATGATAGATAAATTTCTGGAGGATGTCTCTATGGATGACTATTAGCTATGATAACTAAATAAAACCTTGATGGTCAGAAATAACCTGCTTCAGATTACCAGATTTTAGGACCTCACAACCTGCCAAGTCTGCTGCCTTCATACCCTTCCTGTGGGTTTTTCCAGAGGCACTTTCTTAACTTCTTAGTTGCAAACAGGATGCTTTTTATTCAAACTGGAATAAAATTGAAAGGTTATCTGCAAGGATAAACTAGATCCCTCTCCCCCTTATTCTCTCCTTCCCTCCCTCTTAAAATAGCAATTCCATGCAAAAAAACAAAACAAAACAAAACAAAAACCCAGAAAGCCTATCAGCCTTCATGTACAGGCAATCCTCAAGTCAAGAACAATCCATACTTACAAATGAACTGTCATAACGCCTATTAATTTTTTAAAAAAATTACTGCAGAAAATTGGAATCACAATAGAGAGAGAGGAATCAAAGGAGAGAGAGGGAGACCTCCAAAGGGTGTCCCACCCATCTGGAGAAAGAAATCTCTCCAGCATTTCCCTGCTGCAAAGAGGAGGCACTGGTGATTTGGGGTGGTGAGGGGCTTAGAGATATTTGCAGGTTTTCCACTTTCGTGGGGGTCCCGCACCCCAACCCCACAAATGAGGAGGGCCAAATGCATGTGATCTGATTTACATGCCAGTTTGACTTAAAGATGAATTTCCATTTTCTCAGGAATGGAACTAGTTCGGAACCCAGGGACTGCCTGTACCTGCTTCTCCCAAGAAACAACAAAAATGTGTCTCTGATATTGTTTTTAAAAGAACTAGGAATTTTTATTTTAGTGCAGCTTTGCCAATTTGAACAATGTTTAGATGTTGGGTTATGAGCTACATTTTTCTCTGAGTGATGCTTATATAACACAGAGAGACAAATGGTGTCATCCTGGAAAGGTTTGTGGACATAGCTGTAGCCAAGGTCCCTAAGGCATGTACAGAAGAAAGCATCCAGCATCCAGTGGCCCGGTTCACAAGACTATTGTTTCATGAGCTCCCGCAGTGTGATGAGTAATATAAAAACAGATGGGAAAACAGGGTTTGCCTTAAAAGAACAACACATTCCACCTGTGTTCAGGCACATCTGCTCACAGAGATTGCTGCTTTCCTTGACTGCAAAGAGAACACCTCAAAACCTTAATATGTGAAGAGATGACAGGTATGATAAAATCAGGTATATTTCTAGGGTATGCAGAAAGAAAAATTTGCTCTGAAGACATCTGGATTAGAACTATTGGATTTGCAAAAGTAGAATAGTGCAGATAGCTAAGGTCTTAAATCTCCCCCAATGTGGGTGGAAACAGGGATGTATGTGCAACACCTGAGTCCAGGGATGACCACTGCCAAATGCTTCCACTCTGCATAGCCTGGCTGGATCACCACAACCTCTTTAATGGGCACCGTAATACCTGGAGTGAGTGGGTCTGTTTCTCTCAAAATGCAGCATTCCAGGGTAGAGCTTTCAGACTGAATCTGAACTAAGGGAAGAGGCAGAGTTGGAATATGTAGCAGAAATGCCAAACTGTGAGATAAGCCAAGTGGCTGGTGAGAAGTAAACCAACTCTGGTCTGAGGAGAAACATGGTAAAACAGCAGTGTTCAAAGGAGAAGGGGTGTGAATTTATCAGTTTACCAGTTCATTGTTGACTCATACAAGCAGCGCAATTAAATAAGGTTCAGTGTTCCCACAGACCAGCCCATAAACTGTGTGAACATCCCTAAGGGTGGAATCATTTTTGGAGGGGAAGGGAGGAGGGGAATTCAGTTTTGAGTCAACTTCTGAGAAGGACAAGAACTAATTCCGCATGTTAGAGGGATCATTAACTTGAGAGATGAAGCTTGTTAACAATTTTTATATAACTCCCTCTGTATTGTGAAGCCGGCCCCAACCAGCCAGCCTCAATAAAGGAGAATGGTTAGCCTTTCACCTTGATCTGCTGGAATGGGAGAAGGGTAGAAATGTGGTCGTGATAAATCCCAATCTACCCATTCCAGTTGTAGTGTAGAAGTTTTGCTTTTCCAAAGCCTCTATTCAGTCAATCCTTCACTGACACACACATCCTACTTAGCTTGGGTTCTACTAGAGCTGCATTTATTAACCACATATGGTCTTTCTGTGCTACATAATCCAGACTGGATGAGCCCATATTACTACTTTCCATCTTTTCACTGAAATTGGACTTCAAATATTCTGAGAGTGCAGAACAGTTGTAATTTTCACCAGCCTTGCACAAAATCACTCCAACTCAGCCAATCAGTGCCAAAGGCTTAATTACCACAAGTGCATTACTGTACATAGATCCTTGTTTGTAAAACACGTAACCCTAAGTAAAGAGCTAAAAAGATAAGATTTGCCTGTCATTGTGTATACAGATACGGCATAGGATTCTTCAGACTGTTGGTGGAAGATAGCTTTTTTAATGTTTCCCTATGGAAAAAATATGACAGGCAGAAAACTGGCATAACAGAGAGAACTAGTACCTTTCTTTGTGCTGTGCTAATTCTCCACTTGCACAGATTCTGCTCCCCCACTTTGAGAAACATTCAGAAATAGGATCTCCCATTAGCTGTGCACTGAAGTGCTATGGACCATCTAACTTCTCAGGATTCCACCACCATATTGAATGGCTGGCACAGGCTGGAATTCTCTCCCATGTTAGTCCTGTCAATGGGTGTCAATGGATGAAGCCCCATTGACATGAATAAGGCTTGTAAGACTCCTATTGGATACAACAGAACTTATTTATTTATTTAAAGCTTTTATAAGCCATCGCTGTACTAGCGTCTTGGGATGGTTTTCAACAACGACTTCAGCTTAGGGCTTGAGTTTGTTTTACACTATCCACAAATCCATGCGTTTTTGTTTTGTTTTTGTGAATCTATGACATTGCTTACTTTTTATTTCCTGAGGTGCTTCTTGCCCATATTCAAAGATGACAGAACCCACACAAAAAATGCGAGTTGTGATGGACGATATTGTTTTCAATATGGCAGTCTTCAAGCAAAACACAAGCAGATAGATTTATTTTGTCTGACATCATTCCCAGCAGCCTGCCCTTCCAGACTATTGCTTCTCTAAGCTGCCAGTCCCTCTCATTCATCAGCCTAAGCGGCATTCTGCTCCACAAACATTATTATCTGTCTTATCTTCTTTTCTTTATACCTGAAGGGGAGGTGGACCTTTTTATTATTATATTTTGACATCTTCTTTGTTTGGAGGCTCTTTTTTGGCCTGGATATATGGTTTCCTTTGTCCTCTATCTTTCCCTTCAGTTCCCATTTTTAAACAAATGTGAGAATCTGGAAGACTCTTGTCTCAGAAAGATTTGGACAAACATTGCTTTGCAAGAACAAATAGGATTTCTTGTTGCCAGACAGCTCCTGGTCTTCTGTGTGTGTGTGTGTGTGTGTGTGTGTGTGCATGCACACATGGTATAAGTTCCAGAGAAAGGTACAGATGGACTATAATGGGATTACTTTTCAGGACCAGTAAAGTTCATGAGCAGAGCAATCCCAAGAAAGCATTCTAGGGAGCAGAGAGTTCCCCTTCCCAAGGCATAGGGCGTTCATGGCTCTGTGAGGGCAGCTTTGTATCCCACCATCCCTGCCACACTGCAGTTGCCATGGAAAGAACCATGGTGACTCTTTTCCATGGTGCCTTCTGAAAACCTCACAGAGGTGAAAAAGAGGTGCTTTCATTGATGTGGCAGAGAGGGTGAGGAGCAGAGAAGAGGCCGGAATCCTCTCCCCTGCCACCTCTACCCAGTAGCCTCTCCATCCCCAGCAGCCTGCTGGTGAGCATTGCCTCCATTGTTCCTCTTGTCCACCATCAGCAGAGAACAGGGTAGTTGGACACCTCCAATGGATGGTAACCTAAAAGTCAGAGCAGGGTAATAACAACACAGCGGGTGACAATACTAATACCACCCTTCAAAGCCTTTCTACCTGTTGCTTTCTGCCCTAGGTTTACACCCTTCAGCAAGTTTCTATGCCACATTCTTAACACTGACTGGCTACTCTGGTCTGTTCTCACAGAATGTTCATAAACATTCCAACTGTCCAGAGAAAAAGGCTTTCAAAATATTTATGGTCCAGCATAGTGATGGTATGTGTGGAGTAAAAACTGTTTGGTCAGGTTTTGTAATCTTGTGGAGCAGGTTTAATAAAGACCTCAGTCCAAGGTGATTCCAAGAAGCATGTGGGACATGGAATGGCCATTAACTAAAAGCCCAGTTAAAATATTTTAATTATTGATACTGGAGCTAAATGGACTGTTCTTTAGCGGCATGAGTCCAGTCTGCCCAGTGTTCCCTAGGGAATGCCTTGAGATCTGCCCATTTGAATCCTTCGTTGTAAATAATTAAGAGATAAGTGCAAATGTTTCGAGCCACTCTTTCTCAGCAGGGGACCCAAGGGCTGTACCCAAACTGCCACGGGCTTCCCATGAAAAACCAGCCTGCAAGGAAGTTTCCTTGCATCGATAAAGGGTGACACAGGTGGGTCAACGTTGTTGTTGAGAGGTCTGCTTGAGAATCAACATGCTCTGTTCTGATGTACCGATCCTCCAAATAAAGGTAGGACAGAATGAATGGCAGAATGACAATCACAGCAGGGACATGCTCCTTGGCTTCTGGTTATTATTATTTTTTAACAGCTTGTCATTTCATGGCATCTTCAATGTGTGTGAGTAGGAGAGCACAGGCTCTTTTCAGAATGAGTGCGCAGTGTAAGGTTTGACACAGAAGAAAGAACAGAGGAAGGGCTGGGAAGTGGAAGCAGGACAAACAGAGGGCTGTATTTGGCTGTTTCAGTTGCAAGTGCTTAGGCTGAGTGGCAGTAGGACAAAGCTAGGCAACCCAGTGCCCTCCAGATGTTCTGGCCTACAACTCTTGCTGTTGACCATATGGGCTAGTGCAGAGGGAGCTCCGGTCCAAAGCACCTGGAGGGGCTATCAGCTTAGTGGAAGAGCTAGGTCCCCTCAAACTCTTCTACTGCAGTTCCAGCAACCTCGATTCTGACCAGTGAGTGGAGACTGTAATCAATACTTTGTTGTGGGGCTCAGAAAAGAAAAGTGAGGGGATAAATCTCCACTATCTCAACTGCAAAAATTGCAAGTGTTAAGAACCTTCTCAGAAGAATTGTTCTGTGAAGTACTTTTAAAATTGAAGGCAGGGTGTGTAAACCTTCCCATTCAGCCACTATGTCCCTCCACTTCCCCCTTGCAAATTCACCCTCTGTCCAGAATCTCAAGAAAGAAAACTTCCATTAGCTTTCAGAATGAAGATCTTGGATGTTTTACTGTACTGTTGTAAACCGCCCAGAGAGTTTTGGCTACAGGGGAGCATAGAAATGAAACAAATCACAATCAATTGTCTCCAGTTATTCCTCTGATGAATACAAACAATTTTCTTTCTCTGTAACCGCCTCTGGCTTCACTCAATTCATTTTATCCATCCTTATATCCATTCCAATCCATATTTTTCTCCCCCCACCATCAAGTCACTGTGATTTGTTTCCTTAAAGTCTTATGTCTGCCTGTTGAAGAGATTGGAAGCCTTTGGGGCAGAGATAAAAATCAGCGTTCTACATATATAACATTGGCCTTTGATCTGGTGGAACTTCATAACCCAAAGTTGGCTGTGACTTGCCTTAAGGTTGATCTTAAGGTTGCCTTAAGGTTAAGTAGCATGTTGTTGTTGTTGTTTCTTTATAGAAGGGAATGGAATGGGAGAAGAACCGACCTAGACAGGGAGTTCATCATGTTGTCAGCTCAAGCTAAGATGAACTTGAGCTGCAAAAACATGTAGCAGCACTGGGGTTTGTCACACCCTACACAGCTATGAATGCAGAATAAACAAGAGTCCATCGAATAAGCAGTAGCAGTGCTTTGCTTCATTTTCGAGCCACAAATATACAGCCAAGCTTGCTATTGGTAATGAAGTAGACTAGAGTTCTTGGAAATGTTTCTGTTTTCCCAAAATACCCACCTATTTTTTTTAAAGCACGCATCTTGTTTCCTTAGTGAGCCTAATGCTTACCAAGGCAACCCTGAGAAAGTGTTTGTGCTTGCTTGTGCGAGTGTGGGGTGGGATTTACAGGGTGGGAAATCTGCCCTGTTGGCATGAAACAGAGGTGTGGTTCCCAGCCCCCCTCACCCCCCAACAGTGTTTTCAGCATTTGGCTGGCATCCTGGGCCAATCCAGGGCCAAACCTAAGTGAAGGAGCTTTTGATCTGGGAGAATCCAAGCTTGCCACAAAAATGCTGCATTTGGGCTCCTTCTATTTATTATTTATGTATTTAAAGTTTTTATATGCTGTCCCAATACTAAAAGTCTCTGGATGGCTTACCACAAGCTTCGATCAGTGTCTTGCTTACAGAGGTTTAGGGACAGAGCTCTGAGAACAAAGGCAGGGCCCACTCCAAAGCAAGCCCATCAAGTGATCCATGGGCCACATAAAGGAAGGTCCAGAGAGATGCAAGGCCATTGGGGGAAAGGCAGACAGTTGGTACACAGCCAGTCTGTGGCTGGGACTGAAGGTTTTCAAGCTGAAGCCTACAGAGCCACAAAGTGCAGGTGAGTATTTTGTTACTCCCAAGGAAGTCCACATTCCTCAGGTGGACACACCTGAGTCTGATAGCCACCCAAGCCTGCACTTTTAGGTGCCTCTTTCTAGAATAGGTTTGAGAAGGGGCTAAGTGTGTCTGGAACGGAAGTTGGAGCATCCTTTATGGGACATCCCTCATGGGACATCCACCTCCCATGAGGGCCCCGGCCTTTCTCAAGGTCTCTTTGATGTTTGGCTCAGGGTACGCCAAGTCTTTTCCCAAGGGAGAATTTTCCAGAGGGGACACAGTGACCAGCTGGTGGTGGTAAATCTGTTCCTTCAGAGCATTCAGTGGGCTTGCTGAATCCTCGCAGGAATATACATTGCCTTGCAGGTGGAGCTCCTCTCTGGCAAAGCCCTCCTTAATCTTCTCTAAAGCATCCATGATCGCTGTGTTGTTGGAGCTTCTGTAGTCCATGGTGTCTCAGGTCAACATTTTTATTTTTACTAGCTTAGATGACATATTGAAACTTGAGGGGTGGGGGCTAGTCTGGGAACGGTTCGATACACACACAGTGGAAGCGTTAACACTGGTAAATGCAGAGCAAATGCCATAACATTTGCTGCCTAATTTTTAGTCCTAATGGAAACAGTCTTAGTGCGATCTGCTCACCAGTCATACTTATATGATTAATTCTCTCTAGCTTTGCTTTATTATAGTGGTATTCAGCTATTTATATAAAAACCATATGGATTGTGAGGATAGCTTAGGCTGAATTTTATTTAAACCCATTCCACACCCATTCCTTTATTGATAGGTGACTACAATGGTAGCATTCAGCTCCTAACACATGCCAATTAAGGAACAACTGCCTAGAGGGAAACAGCCATTTGGAAAGGGTACAAAGCTGAAACAGAGTTATCTTAGGGATGACCCAAGAAGGAAACTTCTCCTTCTCCTGCTATAGCCTGCACCTGCAGCTCTTTCTTCCCACTATTAAGCATCTCTGGAGGGGTGGGGCTGATGAGGTAGCATGGTGATGGTGGGGGAATCACCCCAAACTGCACATGGATCTGGTGAAGAATGAATTGTGGGAATAATCCCATGCATGTTTGGGCAGAAAAAAGTCCTACTGGGGAGTGCTGAGAGTTGTACAACATTTTTCTGCCTAAACATGGAGAGGCTGTGCTTTGTAGGAAATTCGTGAGAGGAAGGTATCCCATGTGCTCTTCCCCATTGCAGCCACTCCTTCCGAATTGTTCAGAACCCCACCAAAGAGGGCTGAGGAGCACAGGGGGCTGCTCTGAAGAGGAGGGGTGAGGAAACCTTCCTCCCATGAATGAAACTAACTTCGGTTCCATACCAGAGGTTGTACCCCAAAAGTTTTAAGCTGACATCCACATTTCTAGATCCACACCGTGCTGCTTTTTAAGCAAGAGTAGCAGAGTAGCAATGCATGGGTTCCACAAATCTGGAGGCATTTCTACCGGTTGGGATGTATTTGCCAGTCCTGGGAAACAGAAGACTGTGGGCACTAGAAGACTCTAGAGGAGGACATCTTGAAAAGGGGGCCCAGCAGCTGCTTGTGGTGGGCTTCATGCCCAGTTTTCTTCCCACTTCAGAACTCAGATGATGGATGTGTACACCAGCAAATCAAATGCTGGCGCAACTCCCCTCTCCCATTTCAGCTACCACACCTGTTTCATTTTGAAAGACATGCGGGGTGTCCATTCATGAGATGGCTATCTGAACCAATGACAGACACCTGCTGATCATGGCCGCCCATTCATAATGCGATATATTGCCCATTGCAGTCACTGGAGCTGTAAGCTGGTAATTGTCAGCCCTGAATGGAAGGAAGTTACAAAGGAGGTGCAGTTCTGATGATGAAGCATATTTGAGCACTTACTTGACAATGCAACAAGCCAGCCTTGCTGTGCTTGGCTTCTCCTGTACATTCTGCTCAGCTGGGCCCCTGCAGGTCTGCCCCACAGTCCTACCCAGTGGCTCCACCTGCAATACTTACTACCTTCTGCTTAAGCAGAACCGATAATATTTCATTTTCAAAACATTTTCAGAAATATTATGGAAAGTTCTGGCAAAACAGACAAGCCTTTAAAAATTCAACACACTACTGAGGAATCAAAGTGTGATACTTTTCTATTATATCACTTATCTAGGGAGAAAGAAGTAGGGTGTGAAAGGGTGAAACACACTCCTGCCGTTTTAGAACTAAAGCTCTTTCTGTCAAAGTGAAATATAGACCAGCACATTAATTTTATATATTGAGTTTTATCTTCCCTTCCTCCTAGAGAAATTGAATGCTGACACTTATCTGACAAGAAGATACCTTTGATACATAATAAAAGCTTTAAAGCAATAGAAGTTTTTCTCTCTCCTACCACCCTGCAAACTCCAGCAGTTTTGCATTAATTGACTTCACCCTGAATATGTTTCGACTTTGCACTGGTTATTGCTGGGATGGACAGCCCTGCAGGCCTCAGAAAGTTGCTGCATGTGATCAGTTCTGTATCCTCTGGCAAGAGTGGTCTGTCTCTTCCTTGACAGGCTGCTTCATGGAAAGGAAGGGTGAGTGGGGAGGTGAGGGATGGAGAGGTCCACTGGTCTTTGACTTTGGCCGTGGGAGATGGAAGGCAGCTCTTTGCTGGCTTCATTCGGAACTCATGTACTTCCTCTTCCTTGTAGCCAGGCAAATTGTGGATGTTGTCACAATTAGCTCATGATCCTTTAGGTAATGCTTTTCTTCCTCTTCCTCTGCAGCTCAAAAATTGTGAGTGCTTTACAAATCCTGGCTATTATTCATCATAATAATCATCTTGTATTTCCAGACACGTATAGGATACTCCTCTGGCTGGGTATCACATTTATGCAGGCAGTGAGCTGTCTAGAAGGCTTATTAAGTCAAGTTGACAAGATGGAACCCCTGTGGCTGTGGAGTACTGAGGTCCAGCAGGTGGGTGTATCATCTGTTCTGGGTAGGGATGCACTTTACCTGAAGAAGCAGGTAATTCTTCTTCTTCATTAACACTAATTTGGGCTGCTTCTCCGGTCCACACACTTGTTGGAGGCTTAAATGGCCTTGCTGGTTTGGAGCACCTTCTGCCAGCTATGGCTGGTCCAGCAGCTGAAGCCTGTCCTGGAAAGCTTGGACCACCATAGCCTGGCCCTGGGAACCTTCAGAGTGGTTACTGTCAAGCATTATAGATGGGCTTGCCCTAGAAGCTTAAGCTACTGTAGCAGGTGTTTTCAAACTCCTTCAGGATGAATTCCATCTGGGAAAGGTCTTTTTTTTTGGGGGGGGGGTGCTGCATTCCAGTGGGCAAGGCCAAAGGGTGGTGCCAAAGGTGAAAAGCATTGGGCAAAAATACCAACACAAAGAGCAAATTTGGGCTTAACACTCTTACAGCCAAGAACGAAGCCTTAGGGAAGCACCAATGGCTGAAGGAAAAGGAGGTGGGATGCAAGGAAGGATGCATGGAATTCTGGGGAACCCCAGAGCACCAGCTCCCCCCTCCCCACACACTCAAGGGGCAGATTTAGGCTCCTGTATAGAATCTGGCCACAATAATTCTTGCTAGCATATCTAAATGGAGCCAAATTACATCCATTCCAAAGGAGCTACACTGGTTGGCTGTTTGTTGCCGAATCCATTTCAAGGTGCTGGTGCTTCTGTTTATTTGGGATCCAAATATCTGAAGTGCCTCCTCCCATACCAAATTTTCTATGTAATAACATTGCCAGCTGAGGTCCATCTCTAGGTTCCATGATTAAGATAGGTGCATTTGAAGAACCCTTTTTTCCCAAGGAAGACATGCCTGCTGCTAGTACTGCACTCTGAAATGAGTTAAGACCTTTTCATTTGCCCAGGTATTTTATGCTCATTGTATTTTAACTGGTTGGATGCTTTTATGCTTCCCCATATTTTTCTGCTGTGGTTAAAATGGATCATTTTGGATAGTTGATATTATTTGCATATACTGTCCTAGAATGTATTTTTGGAAGAGAGTTCAGCATATTAATTTTTTAAAACCAACCAAACAACCAGCCAGAAACAAAATCTTCATTTCTGCCCAATCAGTCATTGAAAATATTCTCCTACTTCTTTGCTCTCCTATGACAAGATGGGAGTCAAGATCTGTTTTGATGAGAGCATACTTGATCTCATGTTTAAAAGTGTCCCAGTGGTAGCTGAACTCATTTTTTAAAGAGAATTCTTGAGATGTCCAGTTCATGCTTTGTAGAATGTTAACCATCCCCATCTCTTGGTAGAACCAGAATTACAGTCTCTTCTACTCCTTATGTTAAAGCCATTCCTGTTTATTCTTCACACTGAGTGAGGAACTAATCACCATCTGTGGACACAAACTGTTCTCTTCTTCTCTCTTTCTTTCCTTTTCTCTCTCAATCTCTCCCTTTTCTCCAATAAACTTCCTACAGCTGGAAGTAAATTTAGACTTCTCCAGTGTTCCTTACAGCCTTAATGGTGTTTGAAACTCTGAAGCTGAGGGACAGAAAATTCATGAATGAATGACAGGCTGTTCACAGCCAATAATACTGCCACACATTTTCCCATATACATTTGTTGGATGATACAGACATTTGGCTTCTGAGTGGCTACATATGCAGTCTGTTAAGTTATCCCTTGGAAAGTGTTTATCTTTATTAACCCAGAGGCACAGTAGCTTAAGGCTAACTTTATGTATGTACTGGCTTTCTGCAAAATGAAATGTCATCCTCTCCCTGCAATCCCATTTGGCACCCACATATGGTTGCTGACTCTTGAAAGTCACATTTCTAGTACTTGGGCACAGTGCAGGGGGTGCTGCAGGGAGAGGCCCAAAATGGGTCTGGATTTAACACCAAGGATCAGAACACAGGTTTGTTTGGCAGGGATTTGGTGGATCCAGGGAAGAAAAGCTTGTCAGTTTGCTTAAGGTGGGGCTGGGGAAGGAGACAAGGGCACGTTTTTCAGGGATAATCTTTAGAGGGTCTGGATGTGGACAGTACCCACAGTAAACAAGGTAAACTCTTCTCTCTCTCTCTCTCTCTCTCTCTCTCCCTCCCTCCCTTCTTCCCTCACTCTCTCTGCCCCTTCTCATTTGCTGCCACAGAAGGAGGAGAAGGAGAAGCTGTCTGTCTTTAGAAAGAAGTGATTTGTCACTCACAACAGCAGCAGCTGCTAAGATGTCTACTGCAAAAGCAAATGACAAAACAGTACTTTTTCAAAAGGGATGTCAGAGAAATGTGCAGCAGGCTCAGATGAAGTGAAGATTCTGAAGTGGACCAGTTTTTCCCAAGTCATAGACTTGTGGACCAGTTTTTATACTTTCTATAATGTTACACACATTCAGCCCTAGTAATAATTTTTTAATCATAATTAAGAAAACAACTGAAAGTGCATTTCCTCAAAGACCAAAGCATGAAAATGCACATTTTGGTGGGATCCGCATATATGGGGACAATTTACACATTTTTGGAAATGTGAATTTCTAAAATTGCAAATTTGCAGCAGTTCATACAGTTCATATATTTGTGCAAAATCTGATTCTGTCAGTGAGCAGATGATGGAATGGAAATCTGCAAAATGCAGAAAGAATGTGTTTTATCCAGTCAATACATCTGTAGTTTTCAAAGATGGCCATAGTTGCTAAGAAAGTGGATCTAGAAGGTAGCTCACAAGTCCTCCATTTTTTAACTCCTGAAGAGAGAGAGAGCAGAAATAAGAGGGAAGGAAAGAACAAATGAGAAAGTGCACAAAAAGAGTTCCATTCATGTTCTGAGATCTCCCAGAATGCAGCCATGACAAACCCATCACCAGGGATGTTTTCTGTGGTTTCCGCGATCCCCACTTGTGCCATGCAGGAAATACTTATTTCTAGCCAGAGCACTGACCTGACTAGTTCAGCATTTTTGACACTCTCCAGGTGGCTCTCCAGGTTTGCAGAGAAAAAGCTTTCCCAGAGCCACCTGTAGATTAAAGGGATTGAATCTCACACAAGTCTTCCAAGCAGAGCCCGTCGCAAGTAAAAAAGCAGGGAAGGCAGGCATGGCGAGGGGTGCCAGGAAGCATCCCCAGGCAAGGGAGAGACAGGAGAGTATGAGAGCTTCCCACTGGATTGTTGCAAACCACTCAGAGGGCTTCAGTGATTGGGCAGCCTAGAAATGGTAGCAATAATACCAACATTGATTAGATTGCCCAGTCGATGAGGCATATATCTATGCGGCTTGGAATTTCCCAGCATATGCATTACTGCTGCTCTTGTAACTGTGCATCGATCACAAAATCCTTGACGTGCTCCATGAAAACATAATGAGAATTTGCTTTGTGCCATACTTATCATAACCACATTAGGACTTGAAAAGGGATGTGCTTGTTTTGTGTTGACTGAAAAACTCAGAAGTGATAATCCACCAAGGACAGCCTGTGTGTTGTCTGTTGTCTGTTAAGCTTGCTGGAAATGGCTTGTTTGGATGCCTTCTGTGCTGCTGCTACATCCTGTCCAATTCTGCTTCCTCCCCCATGCCCATCACTATCTTCTGGCTACTTTTAATGCACATCAGCTGAAGCAGACTAAACTGGATTTGGCCGATAAGCCCATTTTAAGCAGCTTGTGTTGAATCTTGGTGCATGATTCACAGTCTTGCTTGAATTATGTCTCTATATTTGATTGTACGCTGGAAAATATAAAGGAAAATAGCAAAGCAGCCTTCCTCACATAGGTTTTGAACGCATATTTGCAATGGATGGGGTGCTACTTCCTTGTGGCGCAGAAGGGATCCCTGAGGTTAGCATCTTTTCCCTACCACAATTATGTAGGCTCTGTGATAGCTCATCTGGTGTTGGACAGCCAAGAGACTGATCAACCAAAAGCAAACAACAAGGAAGCAAAATCCAATGTTCCTACAATAAGTTATTAGCAGGCCACAATTTACTCTAGCGAATGCGACATATGAAATGGTGCCTTAACACTCCTGCATGTTATTTTAAACAGATGTTTCCAAGAGACACAATAAGTTCATTTGACACCTAAAGAAAATGCAACTTTCTTGGGAAGGAGCTGAACCCTGTCAAAATGACACTGCTAGCAATTCACTGTAACAAAATTCTAGCACACTTCAGAAGACAAAAATCAGTGCTTGGCCAGGGGACAGCGGGGAACAGTGATTGACCAGGATCAGAAAACAGGGACAGCTGAGCTGTAGGACACCAAGTGAAGGGCATCTGAAACAGGGAACCCAACATACCTTGGGATGCCTGCAGAAGGCAGCTGAAGGAGCCCTGCTGGGAAGGAGACTGCCTCCATGGGAGAGTACATGCTTTGTTTCCAGGTGGCACTACAGAATATGATACAGTGGACTGACTCAGTAGGAGACAGCCTACTATCTTCTTTGCCTTTTGAAATTCAGGAGATGGAACCCTAAAGCAAGCAGGCCCTGCCTGTCTCCCTCTTCTGCTGTTAGGAAGCACATGCGAAAGCTCCCTGCAGTTGGTGGGGGGGGGGGGTCCATTTTCATTTTATGCCATACCTTTTTGTCAAGCTTGTTTTTAAGAATGGACATCTTAATGCCTGTTTGCAATTTATTTTCTGATTCCCTAACAGAGTCTGGGGATTAGATCCTGGCTGCCCCCTTGCTCTGCTGTGTGGAACAGAAGTCCTGTCTTATGTTTAGCATTATTTTTCTTTGCTTTGTCTTGAGATGTTGCCCATCTTGAAAAAGCTGTCAGGTACTACATAAGCTACCTACCAAGCTGTCTGGGTGAATTGTAGCATCTCAAGTGTTGCGCAAGACAAGCTGGAGATCAGGCAATTGGCTTGTCAAATTTGCTTATGCATTCCTCATGCAGCAGCTTTTCCCCTCCTTGCCTGAGTGTTTACAGGAGAAGATTGGCTGCAGGGAACATGAAATCAGAAAGGTTTACTGTCCGCGGCTTTTCTTGGCCTTTCTCAGGCTTTTCTCCAAGGGTGGCTTTGAAAGACTTGACTTAACAAGGGGAACCTTTGTTGGGGTTGCCAGTGGCTGACTGGCAATGTAGGACAGTGGTTATAGTTTTGGACTGGGACTGTTGAAAGCTGAGCTTAAGTTCACTCTGCCATAAAGCTCACTGGCTGTCCCTTTTTAAGCAGGGGAGACCAGTGACTCCTGTCAGTGGGACTGTTGAACCACTTTTGGTCCTAGCCTTACAGGAGCTGGCCATGGTGCTGAACTTCAACCCACACATAGGTTCACCACTGTGGAGAACCATAGATAGTGCAGTATAAAACCCAGTGTAAAAGCCATAATGAGTAAGGAACCCCGGCCTCCTCCGGCCTTAAGGCTAACCTTAAAGCTTTAGCCAGCAATAAAGCTGGGAACACTGCCAGCTACTTCACAGTATAGGAAAGCTTGCTATGAAATAGTCATTCAAGGCCATGTGCAATTATGAGGACAGATTTTCCAAGCCAAAAGCAGGAAGAGAATCAGAGTCCTGCCTGAGCTTAAATTAAGCCAGTAACCATTCATCACGTTTAGCATCAGATCCCATTTGGAGTCAGGCATGGAGGTTGAGCCCAGGCAAGGAAAGAAAGGGTCCAGGAGTGAGCTTTGAGCTCCAATGGTGGGTCGGGCATTGTTTCCAGCACTTTGTCAGCATGCTGGTAATCCAGGAGCTGGCTGGACATGCCCACACTGCCAGCTGCAGTTAATTACACAGGCCTGGCCAGCAACCTCGAATCCCTCTTTGAAAGGAACAACCTTCATCTTGCTTTCCAAGTGGTGGCATCCTTGGAGGCTGGGCAGTCCCCCTCTTTCTGGCTCAGCATCCAGATCTCCCTGAAGAGGGGGAAGAACCCTCTAATTCACCATTGAGATCTCTGCCTCTTCATCCATTGCTTATGTGTCTCTTTCCTGGTTTTTGTTTTTTGTTTTTTTTTTTTGGCCTTGTCCTCAGTTGCCAAGGCATCCCTGAAGCCAGGTGAGTCAAACTCTGAAGATGACTTCTCAGGTAGTGGCTTTCAGCCTTATCTACCCCACAGGGTTGTTGTGATGATTAAATAGAGAGAAGGAGGAGGGTCACGCATATCACTTTGAGCACCTTGGAAAAATCTTGGTGTAACAAATAAATACATGATGGGGATGGAACTTGTGGGAGGTGGATGTGTGGTTGGCGTGTTTGTAATTAATGGCACAGCCAATAGTGCAAATCCTCTCCAAAGTGAAAAACCAATCAGCAAGTCTATGGAAACTGACTCAGGGGTAAAAAAAAGAATCCACTGGCTGCACTGGTCGAAATCTGAGTTCATGTGATTACAATGCAAGTTACTGTGATGTCCCCTAATATGTATCAGTGGATATGCCAGAAGCCCACCCTTTTCTTCTGCATGGCTCACTCCTAAACCAGAGACAGAAATGGAGGCTGCCACTCCATATTGACTGTGGAATACATGGCAGAGACTTTACGCAGGTTTGCTGGATCAATGGCCTGCTGTTGCCCTTTCCAAATGGAACCCTCTCTCTCTTTGTCCGGAGAATTTTGGATAACTGACAATCAGCTGAGAAGAGTTTTCCCTAACCTGAACCCAACTATTTGGACTACATCTCCCGTCGCTGGCCAGGCCATGCTGGTTAGGCCTGGTGGGAGTTGTAGTTCTAAACAGCTGGAGGGACAGCACCTTGGGAAAGGCCAAACGAGATCAGTATTAAAGCCGAGTGCACATGAATCCTGCATTTGCTGGAATTCGGTGCCTTCTGTGCTCCAAATGCAAATGAGCAGAAGGTGAACGGAGGCTGGAGCTCAGTGCATTTCCCTTCTATCTCCTTTCATCCCATGCAGTCATTACAGATGCTCAGAGAGCCAGCGTGGCACAGGAGCTGGAGTGTTAGGGGATCAGGAGAACTGGGGTTTGGTCTTGCTGACTTGGGGTATGCCACTCACTCTCAGCTTACCCTAATTCACAGGATTGTTGTGAAGATAATATAGGGAGGAGGAGGACCACGTGAGCTCCCTGTGATTCCTTGCAAAAGGAAGGATGCCATTATAAACATAATTTTATCAAACATTTGAGGTTTTATCAGAACTGCTTTCAAAGTTAGCTTTCATTCAGAGGCTGTAACATAAAACCATGGGGAGTCCATAAGGAGCAAAGGTACTCAAAGAAACATAGAAATAGAGTGAGTCTGAAGGGGTCTCCTGGGCCATCTAGTCTGATCCTTGGCTCCAGCCAGCTTTGCTCACGATATGCCTACCATGTGCACATCCAGCCTATCCTTGAACACCCTCACCGATGGGGCTTCAACCAGCTCCCGTGGAAGCCCATTCCATACCCTTGAGGTTCTAACTGTCAGGAACTACTTCCTGGCATCCACATTGAACTGCGATTCCTTGAGCTTGGCTCCATTGGAATGTGTCCTGCCTTCCTCTGCAGGGGAGAACAGGGCTCTGCCCACCTCCGTGTGACACCCCCTCACGTACTTATATGTCACCAGCAGATCCCCTCAGAGTCTCCTCTTCTCCAGGCTGAAGAGACCCAGTTCCCTCTGTCTCACCTCATACGGCTTTCCCTGCAATCCGGCCACCATCCTTGAGGCCCTACGCTGCACTGACTCCCTTGAACAGTGGTCTATTAGAGGGATGGACCAATTGGTCAGCTTAGCATTTCCTCCATTGCTCATTTTTTCATTCTTTCATGTGGTTTGTCCTGAACTCAGATTTTATTTTTTATGTGCATGTCTCCTGACAAATAACTTTTTCATATACAATGTTTCAAGCAATTTTCCTAATATTGTTAAACATTATTTTTCATAAAATATATATTTAGAGTGCAGGTTTCTTTAGCATACACAGTTTTAATTGGAGAAGTTCATTGTAAAATTTGGAGCATTGGGAATTTGAAGAGTAACTAAGTTTTGATTTGCATATTGGCTCAAAAATGAAAAATTAGGTATGTGCACATAGAAATGCAAGCTAAACAAATTTATGTCCCACTGCTACTCTATCCATATTATACACAAGTTTTAACATTTTTGGTATAGCTAAATATTTGCATGTTTTAATTTTTGCTTCAAGTGAGTATTTTAAATGAATACTATACTATAATTTTAAGTGAGTACTAAAGCTTTTTAAAGCATCTATATTTACAGTCACTGATGGTTTTGACCCTTGAACAACTAACTTATAGGTTAGGTGTTTGCACATGCTTGGAGTGTGCTATTTTAGTAATGTAAACCATTTTTTAAAGAAAAAGCCTCACCCAAATTGAGCTATTAAAATGGCATGATTGATGGCTGAGCATGGTGGTGAGTGGGCGGAATTCTCTTTCAGCAAGAAGAAAATCGAAAATCCAGCAGCTAATGTTTCATGTCACCCATGGGGACTTTTCTGGTGCAAGGATACTACTCAGAAAGCAAAACAATAAGTCAAGGCAGCATACATGGAAAGGCTTGAAAAATAAGCTGAAACTTGCAATGAATCGTAGAGAGACAACGATCAGAGCTGCAGATTGGAGCCCACCTCCAGAAGCATCCATTCAGGCCAAGAACTGAAAGGCTGAAATGAACCTTTGTTTCTTTGTCTTTGTTCTTTGGTCTTTTCTTTCCGTGTAAGAAAATAAACATCATACTTTTAGCCCATGTGATTGTTATAGATTGCCCTGGTGTCTGTTTATTTTCTAATATATTAATCGGTGTACTGCTGGTAATATGTTCATTGTAATGGCAACAAATCAAGCCAGAGTTTTCCTTAGAAGCAAAAATGACAAAATTGTGGTTGCTGTACTTTGGGCACATTGCAAGAAGGCAAAACTCCCCAGAGAAGACAATCATGCTCGGCAAAGTCAAGGCAGAAGAAGAAAAGGAAGATCAACTGTGAGATGGATTGACCCTATCCAGGAAGCCACAGCCTGGAGTTTACAAGGGCTGAGCAGGACTGCCGTGGGCAGGACCTCATGGAGGGCTTTCATTCACGGGGTCACCAGAAGCTGGAGATGACTTGACAGCACACAACAACAATAAAATTACAACAAAAGCAAAACCAAGCCTGAAATTCTCCAAACTCAAGGATCGCAGACGCCCTGCATAGTGGGAGAAGTGTGGGGGATTACAACCTCAGACAGTCATTGTTGGCCATCTAAGTGTTTCCCTTGGAATGTGAGGAGAAGAGGCCAAGGCCCATGGAGGCTGATGCTGATGGAGCCTTTGTCCTCCCCTGCCCGCTTCCAAAAGCCCACCGCAAAGGTTGCAATCCACGGTTGAGGATGGGAAGAGGGTGTACTGTGTTCAGAGTCCCAATTCTGATTTGGAAACAAGCTTCCAAGGTTGGAGCTGACATTCTAAATTATCCCATGGACGTTGGGCTCTCTAGTTTCCATAGGACTATGCCCTATCTGTTGATATGAGTTCTATATTATTAGTTATAGTAGTTCGATTTTATAATAGATACCTAGAGTACTAGGAAATGCATTTGTTGGTAAAATATTAGAATAGACTATATAGTGTAGCTATAGTAGTATTTACTAAATAGCAACCCAAAAAACCCCAGGTTCTCTAGGCAAGTCCTAAAACAAAGATGACAGTGAAATATAATACAAATCAATATAAATGATTGACAATAAACACAATTGAAATGTAGATTTTAAGCTAAGAAGTTCAGACTATACAGCATAGATTTCAAAAGCCTGGGTGAATGAAAAGGTCTTCAGCTGCCACTGAAAAGACACCGAATGGGTTACCAGGCGAGCCCCTCTGCAAAATGGAGCGCTATTACCAAGAGGGCCCTTTGCAACTGGCTGCCCACTTCACATCATTCCGTGGGAGCACCCAGAGCAGGGCCCTCAAAAAGATTGTAAGGTTCAGGAAAGCACATATGGGTCAAGATGCCCTTTCAGGTAGCACAATCTCAAGCCCATTTAGGGCTTTAGCATTTAAGCCCAGCACCACTTTAAATTTAGCCCGGAAATTGTCTGTGTCTATTTATTTTTTCTCAAAAACCCCCCCAAAAGCAAACTCTCATGGCACAGATGAAAGGGCTTTACAGTGAAAGTCAGAAAGAATCTCATAAATGCAGTGGGGATATGTTGGTCTCAAAAAAGTTCTTGTGAATTTGGTGGGGCATAGTCCCTGGAAACGGGGTATAGGATTGCACAGCTGTATCCCTTAACTAGTTAATTATCTAATAAGGCTACACAGGACTGTCTTGTCAAGATTACGACACTGATCCAATTAGCAGCAATCTCTTGAGGGCTTAGTCTGCCTACTTCCTGGGGAGCAAGTCCCATTGGCCTGATTTACTAGGCTCATGCAATGTGATGTCCCCACATGCAGTGGTTCAAGATGGGTGTAGAATGGTTTTTTGCTGAACCATAGTTAACTATTGCATTGTGAGCTATTGTGTGGTCTGACCACCCTGTGCTAACAAACCATGGTTTGTTGATCAACAACCCATGTTGTTTGCTGTTGGGCTGCAATGTCACCTACAGACTCAGGTGTAACAGCAGCTTTTAGGGGAAACTGACATTTCTGATTGTTGGTTGTATTGAGTGCAAGAACTTATGAATCATGACAGAGAGGAGAAAGAGAATGTTTTGTGTCATTGCACTTGGCTCAAGCAAGGCTGTCTTTCTGATTAGGGCTCTCTTGCAGGTTGCTGCTGCTGTTGTTGTCGTTGCCATTATTACTATTATTAATTGCATTTCTACACTGCCCAGTAGCTGAAGCTCTCTAGCTCATTTACACAGTCAATACAACAGATAATATGGACAGATAATTTAAAAACAAATTAAAAACCTTAAAGACTTGTAACAGTTGGGGTGGATGCCCTTAAATTTCCTAGGATGTTCTTAAATGTCTCAGTATAGAGGGATGCATTAACCAGGCACCAGAAGGATGGCACCAGGTGCCTGATTAAGTCAAGGTTGGCACTAGGTGGACCTCACTGGGAAGAGCATTCCATAGTTGAGGTGGGGGATCAGAGAAGGCCCTTTCTCTTGTTGGCTAAATTCTCCATGAATGTGCCTAATCTCTCTTTAAAGCCATCTAAACTGGAAGCTGTCACTACCACTTGTGGACATGGTACTAATTCCATAGCTGATTCCATAGTTTAGCTATGTACTTCCTTTTATCTGTCCAGTCTCTTCCATCAATGCACGTCATGGATGACCCATGGGCTCTAGCAGTAGAAGAAAGGAGAAGGAAATTGTCCCTATCCATCAGTATCCCTAATCATCTTCTCCACCGCATGTCTAATTCTGCAGCTCCGCTACATCTCCCTTACTTGCCCTTTTTCTGAGCTAAACAATCCTGCATGTTTTAACCTTTCTTCATAAGGAAGTTGATTCAGCTCCTTGATCATGGTAGTTGCCCCTTTCTGCATTCCTGAACTGTATACAGTATTCCAGGTGTGGGTACAGCATAGCTTTGTATAAGGGGAGTATGATCTTGGAAGTTTTATTTTCGATGCCTTTCCTAATTATGCACATAGGATCAACATTTGTGTCTAGCTGTTGTCCACAACCGCACGATCCCATTCTTGGCCAGTCAGTACTAGCTCAGACTCTGTCAGCTTAGTCCTCAGAAGCCAAAGAAGTTCTTCTTTTGCCAAGTTTTGGTTTTGCTTGCCTACAGTCATGAAAGGAGTTGGTCTTTAGTTTAGCAGCTAATTTGCTCTTGTGCATCCAGCTTTTATTCACTGTGACACAGAGAGTCTCTCTGCTCTTACTTAATTTACAAAAGCTGTGAAAGTCCATGTAGCCAAATCTTAGCAAAGTCTCAGTGGCAGCTCCAGAAACTCAAGCACATCAGCTGGCTGCCCATGGTGGCCACTGCTTTGATACCGCATAACATCACACATTCTCTTTGGGGAGTCAAGAGTTGTGGCTGCATTTTAGATTGACTTTCTTGCTGGCATGGTTAGCAGCAGCCCAAATAAAGTGATATATTATCCTGAACATCAGACAAGTCATGACTAATCGTCCATGAGATCAATTAATGCTAAGAAACGAAATAAAGCCAAAGTCTGCAATTCTGTCCAAGAAAATGAGTGGGAGTTTAGCATTGATTTCCATGGGAACATAATCTAATGACAGATTAAGCCTATGGCCTCCAATGTGTTGCCTATGGACACCAATGTGCCAGTGGACATATTTCTTGACACCCACTAGGCTCCCTGCCCTCTGATTTTTAATTTTGTATCTTATGATTAAAAATGTAACCACAGGGATGCCAGAATCCTGCAAAATGGGGTTCTGTCCTGCAAGGCCATCTTTTTTGGATTCAGAAGCAAAGCTTTATGCATTGGAACTCAAATCTCTAGGTGCCTGGGCAAGTTACTTTTCTTTTAGTCTTTCTGGTGAGTGTTTTATGACCTGCCAACCATTTTCAGAATGGGCAAGCCCCCTGCCAGCATGCCAGACATCTTGTGCCAAAATGTTCTTCCAAAATTTCAGATTTTCTCATAGACTGAAACAGGTGGAGGGCCTGTGGGATAGGATTGTTTAAAGCTCCGCGAGAAATTTCACTTTCTGACTCCTACTGCACAAACATGAACAGTGGTGCAGTTGGGTATTTTTCCACCCTGGACCTAATGGTGTTTGTTTGTTTGTTTGTTTGTTTTCCCTCCTGATGTGAGGTCTCTTTAGCCATTCATATGTATGACTTCATTTACTTCAAAATGTTTTACTTTGCTGCATTTAGAAGCCCTTCTGCACATTCTGCCCAGTGAAACTGGGCTTGTGTCTCCAGTATTCTGCCCTGAAGGTGGCAATGGATTTCATTCCTATACCATCTAATATCTGATGCTCTCTGGGGGGGGGGGGGGGTCACGGCATCTGCACCACCAGGAGTTCAAGCAGCTGGGAGAAGAAGGCATCTCACTGGCTCAATGACTGGGGGAGATTGGATAAGAAACCCCTTTCCCTGACACACATCCACACACACTCCAGTTTCAGCCTGCTAAGGTGCTGTTTTAGAAGACAATAGTAACAACAAGGAAATAGGAGGGAGATATTATATTGCCTGATTTTCTGCATCAGATGAAGATGTATAGCCCCACATTGGAAAACATCAGTCTCAGGTACAAGGCATTCAGCTTGGTGGGTCATATTGGAGAGACTGACATAGTCACAAGGCTCTTTCAGCTCAAAGGTACACTGCCTCCAAGACTAAGCTGTCCACCTCTCTATGGCCATTCGGACTTCCTAGCAATTGAGCACAACTCTTGTCCTTTTATTGAAACCGAAGCAAGAGCCAAAGAAATGGCTAGAATGATGCAGTGCAGGAAGGAGGCCCTGGGGATTGGATAAGTTCAGTTCCTCTACTGTGGACTCGCTCCATTCAACACAATTCAGGGTTTCAGAAATGTGTCATCCTACTAAGGTTTGGAGGGGGTGTGTTAAACTGCCTTGATCAACTGCCATCTGCTAAAGATGATTTATAGCCTTTCAGATGATCTCTGCTAGAGAAGGTCAGATGTTCTGGGATGCCCCAGCCCCTGCCTCCCACATTCTGGGCTGGTGCTCAACGAGAACTCAAAAGGCCTTCATCTCTGGTTAACTGAGGAATAATGCAGATTAATTATGTCACTAAGTCAGTGACCCAGTCAAAGCTTTTGTTTATGTTAGAAGGGGAAAAAAGCTCATGGTCATACTGTTTGAAAGATAATTTTTTGGAAGACACCAGGCATAAATTCTTGCTGATAATGGCTTGATTATCAGTGAAGCACATTATAAATTTATTTCTCCTCCATATCCGGCAATTCTTCTTGAACTTGACAAATAGATACTAGCGTTACTTCCAGAAGCTCTGACCTAATGCAAAAGACTTTATTATTAACTTCAAGCTCCTTTTCCCTTGCTAGAATTGTGTGTAAGAAGGTCATCAAACATGTCAGGGATGCAGAAACTGGGACCCAGCTGCTGATTCCAACCCTAAGAATTACCAAGAAGCTTGTGAAAAGTATTAAACAAAAAACAAATATTTAGGGTAAAAGTTTGGATGGAGAAAAAGGATAACAAAGAATGGATAATGTGTTTAAGCACGGTTCAGACATTTGTCTAAGGACCTAGGTCTGCTTGGAAGAGATGATGGGCAATAGAGACGTAGGAGGTCTTGGATGTATTTTCTCCTCCCTCTGGCCTGGCTACATAAATGGAAGAGAGCTATAATAAATGTTTGTTCACAAACCAAGCTTTCAGACAATGGTTTGATCCTGTTTATTTTTGCTAACTTTGATAATAACAAACTGCAGTTCCTGAACTTTGCACATTACATAAAGTGCAATTTGTTGTCTTCTTTTCATCTGCAAAGAGAGAGGGCATGGGACAAGCACTGTGAAATATGGTTAGTCATAAGGAAGATGATCTCCTCCCCCCCTCCCCCCCTCCCCTTTTGAGTTTATTTCTAATGGTACAAGGATCTGATGATTTATCCTGTTCCCTAGTTCAGATTTTTGGACTACAAAATTTCAGAAATCCACGCAAGGGTGATGGGGGTTGCCTAAATCATTGGACAGTATTAGGTTGCCTTCCTTTCTGCCCTTCTCCTGTCTTAAATAAGAACAAAGAAGCTTGATGGTTGCAAAGGAATCAGCTCACCGTAGGACATCCAAATTACCTTTATAGCGGTCCTTGGCAATTCAACTTGAAGAGGTGACATTCTGCTAGCATAGAACTAGCATAACTGGTCTAAACAACATACAATCCAATGATGGGTATTTATCCATTCATTACATTTATACCCTGCCTTTTCCCCTTCAAGATACCCAGCGTGGCTTACAATATCCTCTCGGTTGTATCCTCACGCTCGGAGACTGGTGCAGCTGAGGGTGACCGACTGGCCAAAAGTAACCCAGTGAGCTTTATGACTGAGCCAGGACTAGATCTACCCAATCACCATCCAATTGGCTCTAGAGCTGTCATGAACTATGCAACAGCTTGTGTAATGCCTTGCACAGTGACCTTCAGGATGGATTTTTGAATGCCTCATGCAACAATTGGTGAAATAGCCTTTGTAACAGTTTGTGCAACGAACTATAGAACAGCTTGCAAAAATTGGATCAAAGCATTGAATTTAACATGTGTGCAAAGATAAAGGAGGGATTTCCACAAGTGGTAAGAGGTATGTGATGGCAGAATGACATTATTGGGCCCAATCCAATGCACTTGTGTGTGTGTGTGTGCATGAGTGTGTGTGTTTAAATAACTTCAGGTCAATATGAGAAAAGGATGGAATGGACTTACTATTGAAAAAGACTTCAGACTTCATGTAACACGTTAATTGATCCCTCCCTTCCAAGACTTCCAGAGGGCTCTTGTATTTTGTTTCCAGTTTGCCAGAATATTTGTTCTTCAGGCAGTGTGGGGAGGTGAAGAAGCATTTGGCCACTTTGCTACCAAAGACATAACAGCTGCATTTCAGAAGTACAAGACAGCAAAGGCCAATAGTGATGTGTAAACGAATCACATTTCATCCTACTTGAAATGCTTTCAGCATTCAGTTTTCTTCCATTCCAGTTACTTAGAGGAGAAAACAAATATATGCATCCTTGGAGAGGGAAGGCCCAAATTCTTGTTAGGCTTTTTATGCTGACATGGTGACATTCTTGCATTACTGACACAAACAGGGTATTTGGTCCCCATAGTGATATTTCAGATGCTGAACGTTTAGCAAGCTCTCCCTTCCAGCAGGCGGAACTGCACCTGATGCAACGGACTTTGCTGTTTCAGAATGTAGACAGGGGAAATCACATTTGTAAATGTTCTTCTACATAAAAACAAAGCAAAAGAACTATTTACAACTAGAAAATTAGCACAACAAGGGTGTGCTTTGAGCTGGAACGACCCATTTTCTATGTGCAGGGAGATTTTTTACATAGAGGATATTTTTTCAAAAGGGCTAAGCTTTACCAGCTGTCTGCAGTGAAACAGTCACTCCATCACCTCATTCTGCTCCATGTGTGGCTCCAGCCTGCCATACAGGGAGTTCTCCACTGTGCTGCTGTTTCAAGCAGCTCAGCCTTCTCCTTCCTGGTGCCCTCTGGATGTGTTACACTGCAACTCCCATCATCCCTAGTCCAGCCTGCTGAGCTAGAAGGTGCCATGTTGAGAAGCCTGGACTAGTAACTTTTCCCATCATTGACTCTGGCTTGCTGTAACAAGCAGGACTCTACTTCCATGGCTCATGGAGAAGTTGAATGAAGGGGTTTGATGAAAAGTTTGGTAGGAGGCAGACTGGATGCCCTTTTCCTAATTGCTCTGGGGCTTTTAAAGGATAGGCAGTTATGGATTAACCTTAAGTTTCAGAAATGATCCAAAGGGAACACCAAAGTTTGCCTTTTGTTACTCCTCTATGGAAAGAGTTGCCAGTTTTAGAAGATGAGAAGCCTTGTTCCTATAAGGCCGCAATGCCATGCACATTCTGATAAGTGCAATTCACCTTGGCAGTGCTCTCTCTTCTCTCCCCTTCTGTACATAGAAAAGCCTATGTGGGAGCAGGTGTTCCCTTCCAAGCATGACAGGATCTCCAGCACTTCTTGAAGGTGTCTTTAGGTATGTGAGGGGGTGTCACATGGAGATGGGGAGAGGCCTGTTCTCCCCTGCAGAGGAAAGCAGGACGCGCTCCAATGGAGCAAAGCTCAGGGAGCCAAGGTTCAATTTGGATGCCAGGAAGCACTTCCTGACAGTTAGGACCCGAGGGCGTGGAATGGGCTTCCACGGGAGGTCGTTGAGGCCCCATCGGTGAGGGTGTTCAAAGATAGGCTGGACATGCACATGGTGGGCATGTCATGAGTGGAGCTGGCTGGTGCCGGAGGTCAGACTAGATGGCCCAGGAGGCCCCTTCTGACTCGCTCTGTTTCTATGTTTCTATGTTTCTATTTTATATAGAAAAGACTCTAAGCATACACAAGCCTCTGAGCACACACCAGAACCCTCTCTGCCCCGCTTTACCCACAGCTTTGCTTATGAACCCTTCAGGACCTGTCCTTGGAAGCAGGGGCACTGTGGAACTGGGCGCACCTGCATTCCGTGCTCAGAGCCCCTCACTGGGCCAGCCTGCAGCTGTGACACAGGGCTATCAGGTCCATGTCTTCAGGAGACTGGCACTCTCCACCAGAAAGACTGCCCAATTCCAAATCTCCTCCCTCCTGCCCTTCACCTGCTTCATCTCCACAGGTGAGAGGGAGGCTGGGCCGCATGGGTGTCCTTGAGCTACTTTCATCCAGAGCAGGCTCAGACTGGTACTGGGCAGGGCAGGGTGTGGGGTGGGGGAGTCTGCAGGTACAGGTCTGTCTGTTGCAACAGCAATTTAGTAATCAGAGTGTGAGCTCTAAGCCTCATCTGGTTCAGCCAACCCCCTCATTATTCTCAGAGTCTGAGCTATCAGTCCCACCAAAACAGGCCATTTCTCATGTGTGCCTGGGAATCTAGTCAGAGTGTGCATGCATGACATCAAGTCCCACTGAGCTCACTGGGGCTTACCCCCAGGTAAATACAATCGCACCTTCAGAAGTATCATTGTTTGGAAGGCAGTTCAAGGAAAACATTGCTCATGCAAGGCAGTGTGTTTAATAAAAACAACAAAAGCTCCCCCTTCCCACATGTGGGCTGGCAACTCTTTCTTTCTTGTAAAGCCGCTAGACTTATTTTTGGACACCACTTGACAACTACTTTCCCACTGCTCCTATTTTTTTTTAAGTGTTCCTCAAGGCTTGCTTGATGTGAGACTTTTCAGACTTCAGTCAACTGTATTCCTTGCCACTGCCACTTCACAGACAAATAAAAGCACACTCCTGCACACATCCAGAGGTCCATCCTAATGAAGTCCTGAGTAGAAGTGTTCCAAAATCAGAACTGAGCACAGGGCATATGGGCAGAACAGCCGAATCTGGGTGTCAACAGTTGAACCATGCCACAGCCTCCCCAGATTCCTTGATCTGAGAATATTTTCCAGCTCGAGTGTAGCTGGCATGAACACAACATGCTGTTGGTTCCAGAACTCTGGACAGTGGCCGGTAAGAAACTTGCTGCAATGAAGACTGGAGGGGAACTGATGCTGTATGAGAGTCCACTTCCGTTCTCCCCATCCACTCTCTTCCCAAGACTGGTGGTTTCCTGGCTTTTGTGCATCCCCCATTCACAATGGGTGAACTGCTTCTCTCGGCACTTAGTCACCAGTACTAAGAGTGTAAGATAAAACGTGCTGAAATTTGGGATATTTTTTACCCCACCCCAGGGAGTTGTTGTCACTTCACTACAGAGCAAGATGAATTTGCCCCATCACATCTATGCATGTGCAAAAGGGGTTTCTTGTCACACCTGTGAAAATGTGGCACTTTTTCTGTGAATTGCTGCTGCAGAAAAGAAGGATGTGAACTCTGCATCAAGGAGCCCCCGCCTGCATAATATCATGTATCTTCCATGAACAATGATATTTTTATTCTAATCCTTCCATTATACAAAGGTCAAGACTGTGTTAATTTGCACTAGACCTCAACTTTTTGCACATAGTTCTGATTTCTGTGCAGTGCAATCAGAAAAGATTGTGCAAAAGATGCAAAAAGATTTGTCGCTGATTATCATGAAGTCAGTGGCTCTTATCCCCAGTTATCTTCTACCTTGCAGACAAGCTTAAGATACCATTTGAGACAGCAAAAGGCTTCCTCCGTATATCAGCTTAGTAATAAGCTTTATCTTAGAATTCTGCTTCTTCCTTTTAAATCCTTTTTAAATGTCCAACCACAAGTTTGAAGAGTTGGAAGGGCTCTGCATAAGTCAGAAGTTCACATACTGCACTGTGTATACTGCCTGGTCTGAAGAACGTAATTGGTTTGGATTCTGTTTGAATAGACCAGTACAGCACACTTACATATAATCCAAACTGTCTATAAATTCCTCGTTACCTTTCTTTTACATTCAAATCTCCCAAATATGATCCTAGAGAGGGAAATATACAGCCAAGCGCAGATACTCTGGTGGAATACAGTGAGTTTCTTTGCTCCCTGTCCTGCTTACTAGCCCGTAATTCGTATATTCCTGTAACAGCACAACTGTCCCCTTTTAAATATGAGCCCTACAAATGTATATCTGTAGCACAGCAGTGAGAGGAAAGAGGAGACAGACTAAATCCCCACATTGCCTGCATGGCTGGGATTGTCAGGAAATAATTTCATGTTAATTTCCCATCCCTGGCTCATCCCTCTTTTTTTCCATTCTACGTGACGTGAAAACATGCCTGCATATCTTTGATATAGTGGTGCATTTAGTGGGAAATCTCATGGAAATGGAAAAAGGATTTAATGTAAATCCCTAGAAAAGAGATGGCTACAGTGGCAGAAAATGAAAATTCAGGGGAGATTTCAGTGGGGTTGTGGTTTCCTGTATGAAAACAAATTTCTTTTTTCTTTTCTTTTCTTCTTCTTATCAAGATCCTCTGGCATTTCAAGTGGAGGCTTGGTGGTGAATTTTGTTTTCATAGCAGGAAAGACTTGTTTTGTGAAACCAGATGAAAGCCGCTTAAATTCTCTCTTTCATCCAGGAAATAGAGGAAAACAGGCAGCTCAGTGTAGCTGCTAGGATGGTGGTCCTGCATTGTTCAAAGAGGAAATATGGCTTGACATGGTAGGAGTCCAAGCACTTCATTAATTTCCATTGCAAAACAAATACCATAGAAATTGTTGAGTTCTGAATGGGCATCAGTGCATTGCTTTTCAGACATTAATCATTTTGGCTTTAGCTTCACCTGGCTGCAGCACAGAAGTCAAGATGAAGGCATAGGGAGCAGGGAGACCTCCTTGATGGGACCAGGAAACCTGAGTGAGAAGTTTTCCATTACTGGATGAAGTGTTGACAAAGGAATCGGCTGAAACCTACAAACTTGCCAAGACCATCTTTCAAACATATACTGCACTCAAGGCAGCTGGTGTGAAAGAGCCAATGCACATGGATCTGGCCCTTTCCTTTTCTCCCAGCCTGCCAAATCACTCCAGGAGCAGGATCACTGCTCCCAGCCTGCCAAATCA